>JAPYYZ010001365.1:892-16439 GCA_030522705.1 Eretmocerus eremicus
AGATGAGTGTGCATGAAATAATCTCCTCAACGATGTCCCGCCAATCATGAAACAATTGTATCCCACCCAAAAAATATAAAAATTATTGAGAAAAGTAGGAATTCCTCAAGGCCACATGAAATTTTCTACATCAGAACTCATAGAATCTTGGAGTTTAATACAGGATGAGAGAGTAAAGGATTTTCATTCAAATTGAAGCAAGGAATTCAGGAGGTACGCTCAATAAAATTACAAACATTTTTCAGAATCTCAGTTCTGAAAGTGAACTCCAAGTTTCAAACGCCTGGTGGATCCTCACGTCATATCAAATGGGGGATGGGATATACACATTTCCATAAACTTGGAAAAACGCATGTCGAAAAAGCTCAAGTAATTCATGATACTCCTTACTTGGTTTTTCGGTTTGCGAGAATACGGTTGCGATTGAACGGGCTAGATCCTTCAGAATCAATATCTTCTTCCCTTTAAATTTGTCAAGGTCTCCTTCGAGAATCACATTTTCATATTTCTTGCTGCGCACAATCGCTCTTGAAATTTCAACTCTTTGACGGAATTCAGCTACGTTAAACTAAAATTAAGATGTAAATATGTAGGAGAGGTCAACATGACTTGAAATCTAAAAGATGTTGACTCACCAAAACAGTCGGTAGATCTTCGTACAAAGGCCATGAATTATCACAAGCTGAACAATTACACTTGAAGTGGAATTCTCTCAAATATTTCTCTCTTTCCCACTTGGTGTTAAAAGCATAATGACACCCATAGTCATTTAATAGCTGAAAAGTATCGTAAATATCACTGAGTAAAGATAATTGTGAATGAGTCTCGGAATGATGAGTCGTATCAGCCACGCCGTCAACTTACCGGTGAACCCTTTCTGATGGGTTGCAAAGCATAAATCATTTGATGTGGCTCATCATTCTTGAAAGTTGAGCATCTACCGACATTTGGATAACAGCTATGGTTCAAAAGACTTGTCATTGTACCGAGCACGTCGCCAATTTTGACTTGTTCATTGTTCTGGAGCTCCGTAAACTAAAAATGTATTTCATGTGTGTTTCATCCTCAACCTCGGAACACGATTAAGTAAGTTTTGTATCATCGGAGTCCCATTCAAATTGCGTACTTATCGACATTGTCGAGTTTTCAAATTTCTCGATGAATATTCGAGATACTGCGGATCTGGAAAGTAACGCCGATTCCTCAAGTTCTCAAAGATCGACGTTTTTTACGATTTCAGTAATATCATGAAAATTCGTGAGGAAATTTGAAAATTTGACAATTTTGGTATCCGACATCCTCTGAAATATTCATCATCCATTATATGAAAAAGTGAAAAATGTCTTACCCCATAAACGTTGGTTCGAATAATCATTTGAACTTTTGCAATCAGCTTTCCCACAAAAATTGCATCGTCGTTATTATACAAGTCCGAGATAGTTTCACTTTTTGTTGTATCGCCAAAAAATGGGGTGAGTGTGAATATGAAGTACAATGCAAAAGCTGTCCTCAGTGAAATTCCAAAGATTTCACGCTGATTTCGATTGTCTTCGTGAGTTTCTAAGCTGTACAAAGCTGTATATTCATCGTTTTGATGAATCACTTGGTCGAACGGCAATTTTTCCACAGAATCTATAAATCAAAATATTTTACGCTTGAATAGTAGGGAAATTAATTTTAGGATGAACAATGACGAATGATGAAAAGATAAGCAATGCATATGATGGGGAAAAATAATAATGGAAAACTATGGAATAGCATGCCAGGCAACAACACACGACGAACTGAACAATGCAAAGTTTTCTCATTTAGAGCCAACAGAAATTTCATCATAACTACCGTGTACCACAGGCTTCAACTTCCCATTGTGGAAACAAGATGAATTCAATGTCAATCTCTGGTAGGTAAAATTGCAAAAATATGAAACAGTAATAATTTACTGAATCGCGAAGGGGCACCAGGTTCACTTATTAAACATCGGGAAAAATTGATCGAGTTACAAATTATGTGAGCCAACGCTAAGAGAATATTTCGATCCTCACAATAGACATAGTGAATCAGCAAAAAGCGTTATACCCACCTCCACAGCCTCTCTTCTTCGTCAATTCTTCTCTCAGTCGTTGTATGCTACCGCTCTTTCGGACAGACAGGATGGCTATTCTCACGCTAAACGGCAATAAACTGGTCATTTGCATCTCTATCAAACACGCCGTGATTGAGCACTCGATATCGTGATACTGTGCCCAAGCCTCCGTTTTACATTTTTCAGAGCAATACATGACGTGGATACAATTCTCGCACGGAACGCTATCCCACATCCTTATCAGGCAGTGAGAGCAGTGAGAAAACTTTCTCGGTGGATCTAATATGACCGCGAGAGGTCTTTCGAGAATTAAAATTTCTCCAACTTCGATGTTCCGCGCGGCAATCAAGTGTCTGCCTTGTCCTCGATCATAAGCGATATCTACGGCATCCGATGCCGCGAGAAATTTCGGGTGCGAAACGAATTCAAAAGGTATTTCATTCGATTCTTCCCTCCGAATCTGATGATAGCAGGTGTGAGCGATCGAAATTTTCGGTGCGTCGTTGATTTTCTCGTCGAGTCTGTCCACCCTTTCACCGTTCAAAGTCATATCGTCGAGACACTTCCTCGCCTCTTCGCAGAAATCATCCGCCTCGGAGATTCCTAGTATTTTCGAGCTCTTGGCTTTTCGCCGAAGCAGATTGTCCTTCTTGTGATCGGGGTAGCCGTTGGCGAGGGCTCTCTCGATATCTCTCACGCAAGCGGCGTGTTTATTGAGATTGAAAAGAGCAGCCGATCTGTTGGCGTAAGCCTGAGACAATTCAACGGACGATTCCTCGGCTCTTGAGATACTCTTGGAATAAAGTTCGCAAGCCTCTGCCAGTGCACTGATTCTACCCTTGTTCTTCACGCACAAATCATCGGCGAGTTTTCTCGACTTCGTCGCTTCCTCGCGATCCTTACCTTCGCGTTTTATCACAATCTTTGGAAAAGCAGGTTCCAGTGCTTGTAGAATGGCTTTTATCAACGTTTCACAGTCGCGAGAAGTTTCGGCCACCTCAAGCAGGGGCTTGGAATTCGGTAACGTTATGACTTCGTCGTATAAATCCATTGCTGCACTCACGATCCGACGGTTTATTCCGAGAGCGAACGAATGTATTTTCGAATGTTAAATGGCCGAGCGGGACAAAGCCGGGTACAACACAAGAACTTCCACTTTTGTAACTACACTTGCACTGATCCACTGCACGAGAATGACTGAGCCCATCAACACGCATAAATAGTCGAAAGAGCGAAGCGAGCGAGCTGACCGTTATTGTTGCAGCGCTGGCGGGCTTTGGCTAACTGACATCTAAACCGCATATTGACCCGCGAGAACGCTTTTTTGAAATTCAACGGTTGTCGACGTTCCATTTGCATGCACGATTGGAATGGTTGGTACTTTTTGAATTTTACTGATCCGAATGATTCGAATGCTCGATAGCCGAGAAATCGTCGACATTTGAACTAACTGACTCCAATGAGATATTTTTTTCTCTAACGTAATGAGCCTCACAAAAACTCTGTACTCAACTTCGACTCGGTAAATCGAAATAACATTCTTGAAACCAATTGGCGCACCATGCCGAGAGGATTTTTCCCGCCCAGTCTCGCGGAAAGTGCCAACTTTTCGCATAATGCGAATCGGAAAATTCTTTTCGTGCTCCGAGACGGAAAAGAACATGCATTAATTAAAATGAATCGATTTTGTAAAATTAAAATGTTACAGGAATATGTCATCATTCAATGCAGTACCAATCTCTGTTATTTGAAGAAGAACCAAGTATATGGATGTTGGGGGACCAATGTCAAATAAGATCATCCAGTTCATTTTTGTAATTTGATTTATTTTCAAAATTCAAAATGAATTCCAGTAACAGCTGCAGGGAAAAAATTGATGCAGTTCAGCCAGAAAAATGACTTTCTAGTGACATTCACTACAAGGAAATCTGGCTGGAAAAATGAACCATTGTAAATAGACTGTAGAATAAATACAACAGACTTTTAAAAAGCTTTGATTCTGTACCAGTTGTAGTTTTCACTCAATCTTTAACATCAACAGGAAATATATATTTTTAATTTTAATGAGGTATTTTCATGAGCTGTATTTTCAGTTGTGCGTGTGCATTATAAAAATAAAATATGTTCTTTTACTCATTTGAATCGCAACTACACAATAATTTACAGAGTAGTTTACATTTGGCGGGAATAAAAAATTCCAAAATTTGAATCTTGTTAAGAAGCTTTGTCATGATTGTACTGATTGTGAGCTTTCAGACTCTACATATCACTAACTTCGCATCACCTAAGTCGTTCATTTTCATTCTCGCAGAAGAGACTGTCCATTTTCAATGGAATCAATCTAATGAAAAAAAAAAAAAAATGAGACACAATCTTCTCAACAGTAAGCCATGTAACCCAATTAAATGGCAGACCGTCACCACAAAAAAATGCATAAAAAGTCAGTTCACCCGCCGTGAAAACATGCAACGTATCATGGGTCAACTTAGAAGTGGTATGAGAATCTTATCTGATATGTAAAAAATATCCTAAAGGTTTATCCTATTTCCGTAAATCACTAAATAAGCTGTTTTCAATAACGTAACTGTTCGTAGATATTCTTTAGTTGGAGGTGAGGTACCGTAATTAGACAAAAAATTTACTGCGTCGGTCAGTATTTTGAACACTGTTTCATGCTCTGCATCTAGAGTTGCGATATCTCCATCCATGATTACCCTTTCTACCTTGGCTACGCGAGACATCGCCGTTACGATATCGTTCTTCTTTGTTTGAGATGTGCATGTCATCTGAAAAACGAAATAAAATTAAATCACAATTATGAGTATGTCTTTAAACTGAAGAGGATTTAGAGAATCTATCTCGACATTGACTTTGTGAGGACGAAACTCTGGGAAAGAACAAAAGAGCTAAGTCTATAACAGAACAATTTCGAGATGAGCAGTATGGGTGCATCACTTTGAAATTCGTAGTCTCAAGTATTTCTGAAATCGTGGGAAGGTGACGATAGCATTCAAATTTTTAGGGAACGAATGATTGAGTTAATTTTCTGAGAAGTGCTCGCCTCAAAAATTTCGACATCAGACATCAACTTATGGCTTATGCTCATTTCTAAATATATTTTCTAAACAAAAGGTCCAGTCGACAACATAGTTCATACAATAAAAAGATAGACATTTTAATATCACATTGCCCATCCCATTTCACTCCCGATCTCGAATCACTCAGAAACTCTAATGATAAAATTACGATTCACCGAATAGGGATGTTTTGAACTAGCCTGAACACCGTCAGTTCAAACAGCTTACTATGGATGAACTGTCCACTTTAAAACTATGATTAAAATAAATGATGATTACTTACAATCACAGATGGAAGTTTGTCAAACATGGGCCAGTTATTTCGGCATGCCTTACACCTACATTCAAAATGATATTTTTGGCACAATTCTTTCCTCCTTGCCACATTTTCAAGAGTAAAATCAAAACCGTAGTCGTCGAAAATCTGAAAGAAATGAATATTGTATGAAAAATAATCGCGAAAACATTGAAAGTACTTGAATAAGAATGATATCAATCTTGTGTTATACACATGAATATGGTAGAACATTTTTATTCGCGCAACAATGACATTCCCACAAGTCACCTTTGCACCGAACGAGAGTGTATAGGGACCACAAAACCAGCGTTTTCGCTCCATGCATTGAAAAATGGTATTCACACATCGTTTATAAGAGTTATTTAGGTGCCAAGGACCTGTAGCCTCGCTTCGCTCAGACTGTACAATCGACCCCGAATACCAAGACCGTTTACATGCGCCCAATTAAAATGTACCATTTGATGTACTCAAGGTCATTTGCTGTCATACTAATATTGCATTTGCGATAGGCCTGGCAAAGGGCAATATAGCATCAATATATTTGTTCGAAATTCCAGATGAAAATCAATTCAAACCCGAAAAATATCGATCATGCGCAAGTTCGATAGCACAATTTAATCTCTAAAACACTTAGTTTCTGTGTTCATTATCTCTGAAAAAGGGTAGGGTACAATCTTAGAGCTTTGGGTGTAATTTAGGACTAACCTGCGAGCCTTTCTTTATAGTATGCTGAACCATCATCATTTGATACATTACATTATCACTGCCAAGGATTGGAATTCTGCTCACATTAGGATAACAACTATGGTTGAAGAGACTGCAAAACGGGTAAATCACAGCACCAAGACTCATGTGTTGTCCATAATGGGTAACTTCGCTCATCTTGAATTCAAAATTCAAACATCAAGATTTAGTTCATAATAATGCATTTTTTTCCATTAAAAATTAGTATACAAACCTCATGGTCATTTGTTTGAATGACCATGCTGTGGAAAGCTATCAAATTAGCAGTAAAAATAGCATTTCTATTATTGAGTAGAGCTTTTAGACTCTTATCTGAACTCTTTCCAAAAAATGCGGTTTCCGTGAAAACGAAGTATAAAATAACAGACATATTCAATGTCATGGTTACGAATTCTGGAGGCCATCGTTTGTCTTCATGAGTCTCGAGATAGTAAAGAGGTTTGTATGTATCACTTTTGTAGGTACCATCCTCTGAGAAACCTTTTTCTAATGAGTCTGAAATAAAGCAAAATATTTACATCATAAGGAAAAGACAATTACTCTCAGTAAGAAGTAACTAAAATGCTGAATCACGTTCTCACTCAGACTAAAAAATGTTAATGCCACCAAAATCTAAGAATAAAAAATGTATCTTCAGTCCTAGGGCACTAAATTATCCGCACGTTACATTGGTACCTAACATATAATTTCCAATAATCAAAGAAATATTCACCCGTGTTTTTCTTGAGTTCTTCAAGTTGTTTTTGCAATTTTTCAAACCCTCCAGCTTCTCTAATTGCCATAATAGTGAGTTTCAAACTAAAAGGAGTATGATCATTCATAGCTAGACTCAAACAATAACCTTTAGTGGGACATTCCACATCATGATATTGTTTCCAGGCGTCTTTCTTGCACTTTTCTGAGCAATACATTGCATGAACACAATTAGGACACGGGATACTATCCCAGGCTCTGATGAAACAGTGTGAACAATGAGTGTAAATTCGCTCTGGCCTTAATAGTGAAGTATACGGTTTTTCAACAGCAATAATTTCTCCTACATTGATATCACGAGTCGCAACAATATGCCGCCCGTACTTCTCATCATATTTTATATCAACAGCATCTGAAGCACAAGGTATCTTGTTATTGGATTCAAAACTAGGCACAGGTATCCTGCTATTACTATCTCGAAGATTCGGAATTTCTGGAGTTTTTTTGGCATTTTGTATCTTCTCCTCAAGCATTTTTTTACTTTTATCATTCAGATCCATGTTTTTTAACCATTTCTGAGCTTCCTCGCAAACATCCTCAGCTTCAGGCTTTCCCAGTAATCTCAAACACTTGACTTTCCTCCTCAGCAGATTTGCTCTCAAAGAATCAGGGTAGTGAAGCTTCAAAGCCTTGTCGATGTCTCTGATGCATTCTGTATATTTCCTCAAATTATATAAAATAGCAGATCTATTTGCATAAGCTAATGGTAATTCTTGGGATCCACTTTTAGCGAATGCGGCAGATTTTGAATAAAGTTCCCATGCATTTAGTAATGCTTGAAGATTTCCTTTCTTAGCAAAAAATAGACGGTCGGCATGTTGACGTAGATCACTGGATATCTGAGAATCTTTTCGATCACAATGAACATCTAGTGGCAAAATATATTCCAATGCTCTGAGAGCTGTTATCACTCTATTTTCCAAATCTGATTGAGCTCCCAGCTTCTTATGGAACTCCTCATACTTCCCTGCCATCATTAGTTTTACTTGGGCAAACATTGTGATTTGTCTTTGTGGCCTCTTCTGTAAACTATAAGGTACCATGACAAACTGTTCATTTACTCGACTATGAGATAGCAATGTGACAAGGCAAGCTACTTTTTGATGTGAAACACGACAAATCATCTAATTATCAGGCAATTTTCTCTTTACACTTTCACCAGAGGTGTAGACAAAACCAATCATACTGCATCAAATTTACTCGGAAAGAATAAAGAAGTAGGAGATTGCTTCAATCCTACACACTGATGAGAATGTATGCTAGAGTTTAGAATAAGTTCAAAAGTATTGTTTCAAAGGAAATTAGGAGCTTGAATACCTGCTAGTATTGTAACTTTACAGCAACAATAATTTTTCAAGACAGTACTGTCGCGACAAGATTGATTAACACAAAAAGAATCAAGTTGACCAAAATTAGTATAAATTGTGATGCTTACTCACGTTGAACGTTTGCGATTTATCAGGTGCGATGAAATTCGTCCAGGAGTGACTGTTTGCACACGAGATTCACGATTCTACAAAAATCGTGCAATCCCTGTGTTTACCTTCTCATCTTTGCTACTCCAACATACCCTAACTAATGAACTCTATAAATTTCCAAATTTCATTCAAGTATTCCAAGTAACTCCTTGCCTTCACATGTGCTCTTACGCCATTCAATGGTTATCTTCTGTTGAATCTCGCATTACACTTTTGCCTCGTTCGTGTGTACATACTGGAAAAACAGTGAACCGATAAAACTCTCCCGATGCACGATAGCTACCTATACAGACGCACTAATGAGACTGTGTGAAATTGTTGATAATCAGTCTACACATAATGATCGATCAATTATATTTGATCTACACTCTGTATGTCAAAGAATTCGAAAAGGTGAAGATTCTTCTAATCTTATTCAGACGCACGAAAAAACGGGAAATTGATTCGGGAGATGATTATTCAACTAATTACTTACATTTCGAGTGTGGATCTAAATCACTGGCCAAAGTTTAGCGACTGTCTAACGACAGTGAAACGTGCACTTTGCATGACCGCATGTCTTGGACAGACGAAGACCAACACACGGTCTCTCAGATTGCGATAGATTACAAGAAGGTCTATTCTCATTTGAGCGGTGCCACTAGGTGCCACCCTATATATTACTTTAGGCTCACTACCCTATATATACCTGAGATTGGGTCCCTATTGAAAGAGAAATAGACCCGAAGTAGCAGAAGATTCTGTTTTGTACACACAAATTTAACCTATTTTCCGAATCGTTGTCTCATCGAACCTTGACGAGGAATTGGATTTTATATCCTCAAATAACGTCAAAATGGGTAAAAAAAGGAGCCTCGCATCGGAAGTTCCTGACTTCATCAAAATGGAGATAAAAGATGAAATAGGTAAACGAACGCGGAAGCACACCTTGATGTCTCCACTCCAAAACACTGCCCTGCTTCGAAGTTTTTGTTTTGTAAAACATGAGATAAACGATATCTGTCATGTTTTTGTTTTAAGCGGATAGCACCATTCTCATGGCCAGAGATCGATTTAGAGGAGCTCTTAGAGAGTTACTTCATCACAGTGACGGAGGTTCATCTGCAGAATCAGGTGATGATAATCCTCCGCCTGTCAACAAAATGCCTAAAAAAACGTATGTATGCAATCCAAATGTCTAATACAGATCTCAAAACTTCCAAATCTTGTCAATTTGATGTATTATTTTTAGAGAGCCAGCCTTACGTCTGAAACCAACACCAATGCAACCTCGTAAAATGAAGAGGCGTAGACTGTTACAAATGGATTCAGCATTCCATCACACTTATGTTATGAAACTATTTGATAGAAGCGTTGATCTTGCCCAATTTGAAGAAGATACACCTTTGTACCCCATTTGTCGAGCATGGATAGCCAACCAGCCTAGAAATCCAAATCTTGTTCCTAAGTACTAGCCATAATGCCTTCTGTCTAATTTGCTCTTCCATTGCATTCATTTGTGTAATCTTATATTTTCAGAGCTAGAAGCCCAAGCCCAGAGGTAACCACTGATTCAGACACTCTGGTTGATATGAGTAACCTACTTGATGAAAATGGGGAAATACGAGAAGTAAAGTTTCTACCACCACCCCTAACCAGTGATGAAGCTTTTCCAAAAAACAGAATCCCATCACCTATTCCCCAGAAAAAGGAAGAACTGAATTTAGATTATGTGAGTTGTCTAACATGTCAAGCATTTTTCAAAGTCAATGAATAGAGTGATTATATTTTGTTCCTATTATCGAGTCGTTTTGAAGTGAATAATGTATACTGGATGATGAGTATAGAATTTGACTTCAGGAAGGTCAGACTTTGAAATCAAAAGAGTGTTTATTGAAAGAGCACAGGTCTCATTGGACTGCTGTTCGCAAAAAATGGCATAGCCAAGCTCACAAAAATGAGGAACGATTTGCTGAAAGTGCAAGTATTCTGGACACAATATTCAAAAGGTATCTTTCTTGTCATAACCATTGCAAACTATACTGACTATATTTTGGCACTTGATTGTATCATTTTCTCTGCAGGGCTCAATCAGAATTTGACTGAAAGGATGTAGATTGGGGTTCTATCCACTGGTCTAAGGTCATGAATAATCAACAATTTTATTACATTGAGGGGATCACTCATCATTGGTACAAACTACATGCATAAGAAAATGTAAAAATGACAAACGTACGAATCGCAAGCATTTTATTTCAAATATTGACAAGTTTGATGATTTTAAATGGTACTCCCAACAAACAACCCTCCTAGCAAACCAATTAGAATTGGTATGTGGGTAGAAATGTATCAAGTTTACAGTCGTTTTGGTCTCAAGTACACGGAAGATTTACTGTCTGCAACCAGACTTTTTATCTAACTATTAGCATTTCATATAAAAGGTAGCTAAGAAATAAATAACATAATTTAAACCATTAATCTTTGTGGCTAACTCCTCATACTCAATCACATAACCACTTGATATATTTGCAAAGTTCACAACAAATATTTTCATTTTGCAAGTTGTGCTCAGAGATTGGAACACTCATGAGATCATGATAGTTGAAATCCATCTCGTATCAGGACACAGCTGAAGTTTTCCGTTATTTCATTACGAAAGCCGCACTAAATTTATTTCATCCTATGGGTAGAAAATTAAAAAGATTCACTTTTCAGTTAATGAGAGTTCTAGAACTTGTCTAATTGTCTCTTCTTCAAGGAGTCTACGCTGTTCTTCTTCTTCTTGCTGCTGTTCTGAGAGTCGTAGAGCCAAGCTTAGTTGATCCACAGCAGAATCATCTCTCTTGAATTCATCAATCCTTTCTTGATAGAGCTCCAGACTCGCTTGGACGGCTCTGATTAATATAAAATGAAAAAAGAACGCGTTGATTGGAACAATTTCTTATCAACTTTGGATAAGTTCTTGAAAAAAAAAGTTTCTGTTGTTTCAGAATTCTAGAATGTCAACACAACGTTTGAGTTGTCATCGATTTAGACAAATAAAATGTCTTTTATACTTCACAATATTTGGGGCTCAAGACTCAATGGTGGTAGAATGAGAGAAGATCTTAATGGTACAAATGAATATTTTCGATGGAAGTATTCAAACGCACCTTCGCAGTTGATTCTCCTCTTCTGCAGTAATACTGGGAGTAGATGGCCGAGACGGTTTTTGACCCTCTAGGGCCTCCCATATATCCACCTAGGGACATTAAATCAGAAAAGTTCAATGGAAAGAGATAAGGTCTCCAATTTTTATCTAAGTAAGGCACTGTACTAAGCACCAAGCTAGTCACTAGTGAAACTTTCTCTGAATCATGAGGAACTTTTAGAGTTGGAAAAAACAATTCATCTTAAGAGTTCACAATACACAATGATTTTACCATCACAATGATTCAACTAATTGACTTCGCGTTTTGATTAGAGAAATTTGAATTTTATTCCTCATTTTTCCTCTTGTGATTGATACCCCTCATAGTGATACGGAATTTAGGAATTAATCTCTACATCCTGTTAGATTATTGAAATTTTTCTAATATTTTGAGAAAGTTACGTTCATGAATTTCCTATATCATCAGAACTGATCGTTTCTTACCCTATCACGTTCACTACCTACATCTAAAAGACTCTGCTGAATAGCAAATTGTAGCAAATCATCTTCTTCTTCAAGGTTGAACTGAGTTCGCTCTTCTGCACCTGAAAATGAGAAAATGATTTTTCATTTCAACCGGTATCGGTAGATGAGTGACTGAAGTGTCAATAAATGCAAATTATTAAATAGAAATAACAAAAGAGTAAAAGTTCCGGCCAGTGAAAGAATTCGGATTATCGCAAACTTTGAATCACCAGAGTTCGAATCCTCTCAGCGCGAATATTGACACTTTCTTGCATACCTAATTTTGTGTATCCATTGGGAGCTTCGAAACAAATATCTTCCACTAAACAAGTGAGTCGATTTCCTTCCTCCAAGCGAGCTACATGCGGCACTTCTTGGTCTAGTCCAAAGATGTTTCCAAAAGTTATCCTTGCATTTAGGATGTGGAATAGAGGAATTTCTGTAATAAATGAGAAGTAGAATATTATGAAAACTTCCCAAGATTTTATGCTGTGGAAGATAATTACCGATTTTGACGGGGAATCCGGTAGGTAGTTGCATTTGTATAAAATCTTTCAATTTTGCAAAATGTGAGCTACTTATAGCCATCAAATCCACAATTGGCATAATTTGTTCTTGAAGGCTTAGAGGATAGTCTTCACTCAACCACAGAGTGGCCTAATAAGAATAATTCGTAATAAGCTGCATGATACAAAATTGTTAAGTAATTTCAATCCTTAAAAACATGATTTTTTGATCTTACCTTGAATTTCTGAATTTTTGTGTTAATTTCTTTTGGTCTACCAATATCTCTGCTGCTCAAATCAACATCTGGATCGAAGTATTCTTCTGGAGTTATATTACTAGGATTTCCAACATTAGTGAACTCTTCCTAGAATTTCAATGAGATGAAAAATGATGACGCTTCACCTGCTCATTGCAGTACACTTTTTTCATCAATTTATATCAAACTTTACCAAAATCATCATATCCATTCACACTTGACAGATTCTCAATAGACCAAGATGTTGGATAGAAATAAATTAATGTAGGAAATAATGAATACTCACACTGATTCCTGCAGCACCTTCTTGTTGTGTTTGCTCAGCAATACCAAAGATAGACTGCAATGGAGTTCGAGGGGACTTGGCCCTAAGTTTGTCAGCCTCTGATAAATGTTCTAATCTTGTCTTTGTAATCAATTCTACATTACTAGCACTAAATACTTTGCACTCATGACCATTCACAGCTTCACTCTTATCCGATCTCCATCCCCATAACCCAGCTTTGTTCCTGATAGAGATGAATGAATTGTTAAAGATAAAAATATTTAGCATCAGAGTGATTGGTAAAATTACTAATAATACCTCTCAAAACTGATCTTTTCAGTATCAATATAAGTTGTTACAATTGGGTTTGTCATTCGAGCCAGGACACCTTCTTCTGATGGTTCAACTAATTGTATATTATCCTCCTCAAACAGTTTTATTTGTTCCACATAGACTTTCCTAGTTTCATGGTCGACCTCCATCATAGTTGCACCATTAGCTGGATGAATAACATTCTTATTCAAATGGTGCTCATTTAGAGTATGCCTTATTGGAATCATACCAATAAAACACAGTGACCCTAACAATTTCTTCAAATCTTGATCTATGTATTCAAAAATATCTGATGGACTTGCTAATGCAAAGTTCAAGGAGAAATTTCTTTTCTTGTGTTTGAATCACAATCTTACGGAAATACTAAACATCCTCGGTGCAGAAATTTTTCTTGAATTAAACTCGTTTCTTCAAGAGAATACTTGTGATCTCTTGATCACCTCAGCAATCAATAATATCAAAACTCAAATAAATTCTTGAAAAATATCATTCACTTACGTTGTCCTTTGAAAATGTAACTACGGTTCCCTCTTTGCCAATTAGCATGATCAAAACCCAGAAGAGTTGTGTCTATTCGAACATTACTGCCTTGTTTGTAAACCTTATAAGTATCGCTAGGGCACATTCTTGAAGCCAGAGGAACTAGAAGATTATATGATTAGTTTTTCTATATAAACTTACAATATAAAATTCAGAACCCATTATTTCAACTTCTTCCTCACCCCAGCTTGTGAATTCCCATTTCATCTCAACATAAAAGTCTGGTGCCTATGTGATAAGAGATACTCTTTTAGTAGTTACCCGATATGGTTGTACTTATCAACATTTTTGCAAACTAGTCCCAGGTCCAGAATCTTACCTGCTTCAGTTTCAATAGTAGTTCTGGGATCCCTGCCACTCTGTTGCAATATCTTTGATGATCTCGTCTGGCAAGAACCATTTGCAACAATTCTGGGTTACCGGTACCAACAGCCTCTTGTACAACTTCAAAAAAATACAGAATGATGAATGAAAGGTTCTATAATACTTGTTTATAAGACAGAAAATAATATTGAGATTATTGACAGAACTGTCAGATACATTTGATGGAAAGATGGAGAAATTGAAGTGGTGAAGATGATTTGTATAATATTTCATAATAAGTGTTGCAAGCCAGTAGAGTCTCATTATATTATTAATAAGCAATCAGAAACTGACAATGAGTATTGTGGATTATAATTTTACTCACCAGTCCATCCTTCAGGATTTTCTGTGTTGACATTAGCCTCATGCTGAAGTAGAACCATTGCAGACTCTGTATGGCCAAGAGTTACAGCTAACATCAGTGGCGTTCTGCCTCTGTTATCAGGCAGCTCAATATTGTGCTGAAAGAAGGAAATAATCATTCAATGATTATTTTAAATTGGATGGCAAATTATAAGAGTTGGATTCATAAACAATCCAGATACCCTCACAGTCTGCAAAAATGTATAGGACATATGCTATTTTCAAAGCTCTCTCAGAATTGTGACTTTCTGGATAAATACAGATGAATGCTTTTTATGATGCATATAACAAGTGCATATAGCATTATTTGGACCAAATACAGTGACTGGGTGTCAGAAGACAATTATACCTCGAGATGACAGAAATCTCAAAAGACCAATTGGTCAACGACAAGGGTAACTTTGATAGAAAGCAAGTGGTGTCTTCACAGAGCATGATGGAAATTACCTCCTTGGTGTCGAGCAGCTTTCCAAGCTCGACGTGCTCATTGTTCCAGACGAGCCAGTGCAGCGGATAGCTTTTGACAATCTGCTCGACGGTCACCATGGCTCCGGGGCAGGTGCTGCGCCGGGGTGGCACGGAGCACCTCTCGAGACTCTCCGACCGCGGTAGCGGGTCACGAGTTTTGCCGGGCGTTATCGTCGCCGACGGTGAAAAACACGCCCGCCTCCCGGGGCCGCGGCGATCTTCGAACTCATGTCATGACCGCGGCCAGCTCGTGCTGGTTGCTGATCTCGCACCGCTGATGAACGTGATGAATCATCGATCCCGCGGGAAGCATGCCATCACGATCGTGGACCAGCACGCCCTAGCAGCCTTCGACTCTGCAATCTTTGCATCCGATGAGCATCGA
>JAPYYZ010001366.1:0-15547 GCA_030522705.1 Eretmocerus eremicus
GGGGAGAGAGAGGGAGAGAGAGAGAGAGAGAGAGAGAGAGAGAGAGAGAGAGAGAGAGAGATGGAGGGATGGATAGATAGATAGATTCTTCATTTGCCGTGAAGAAACTTGCGAATGGCAAGGTCCCGGAGCTAGATAGGATCCCAACGAGGCTCTGAAGCTCGTAGCTAGAGCCCGGCCCAGTCTTTCACTGGAGGAGCTCAACAAATGCCTGCTAGCAGGAGTATACCCGGGAGCGTGGAAGCGGCAGAAGCTGGTTCTCATCCCAAAAGGGAAAGGTGGCGACCCAAAGGAGCCCTCGTCGAACCGACCGCTCAACATGTTGGACACCTTGGGAAAGATGTACGACCGCATGGTCCTCAACCGACTGGAGAAGGAGTACGAGCACAACGGAGGAATGTCCGCAATGCAGTGGATAGACTTGGAGGTCGTCCGCATGAAAAAGATGGTTTACCGACTTTCCGTTTAGCAGTTTAGGCAAGTCGTTGACGTACAAGCTGAAAAGTGATGGGCCGAGAACGGAACCTTGTGGAACGCCCAGATTGGTTGTGAGCCAATCAGCATCACCATTTTTTGGAAAAACCCTTCTGGTGCGACCTTGTAAGTATGATTCGATCCACAGGAGAGCCGATCTCGAGAATCCAAGGTTTTGGAGCTTAGATGGTGGTTTAGCAGCTTGGATGGTGGCATTGTGTCAAACACCTTGCTGAAGTCGAACAGTAGTGGCAGGGTGATCTTTTCCCTGTCAATTCTAACTCTGATGTCATCGGTCAACTTCAAAAGAGCTGTCTGGGTACTGTGGTGTTGCTTATCACCAGTTTGGAAGCGATCAAGTAAGTTTGTATTCCCGAAATGCTCCGTGATTTGGTCATGGGCAATCTTCTCCAGAACCTTCGAGAGGAAGCACAGCAGCGTAATAGAACGAGAGTCCGAGACCGCTGATGGAGCTGCAGTCTCTTTCGATTCGATCACCTGTGCCTGCTTCCAGGCCTCAGGAAAGATGCCGTGAGCGATAGAGGAGTTGAAAATATGTACAATAAGATCACCCATGGCCGGAAGAGCCTTTGCAATCACGCTCCGAGAGAGAGAGAGAGAGAGAGAGAGAGAGGGAGAGAGAGAGATCGATAGACATACCCTTTATTCGCACAGAGGCAAAGAATAAAACATTCATAACGAAAATACAATATGTGCACAAGTATATGTTTTTCATAGAGTCATCTAGGCAAGAATATTTGGAGAATCACAGACGTGACTAGTCCATTTGATCTTAAACTATCAATGGAAATACACATTATCCGCGAGGGCTTAGGAATTGGAATGAAGAACACATAATAAAGTATCACAGTCGGAAAATATCATCCGTGAAGCCGATAGAATTTAAAAATGCACCATCACGTGAGATGATCTTTAAAGATTGAAAAAGTGCCCAGCATCCACACCAATCCTCTGTGGGGGGAGTGTCATCAAAAATTCTCTCACCGCCCCTTTGAATAGCGAGAGTCTCGGTAACTGCCGAAAACCAGGAGGGAGAAAATTTCAAAGACGAGCGCCTTGACTCTGGGAAGATCTTCGTCCATGAACAAGTCGCATCCTTAAAATTTGGAGTTCCTGATCTTCTGCATCACCCCGCTGAGGGCACTCGGAGTGGTTCCTGGTAAACATTGCATCCAGGTAGCTAGGCTCTTTCATATGCACGAGCTTGTACATTAAGAGGACTGCAAAGTACATTCTCCGCGAATCAGTACGCAACCAACCCAAGCGCTCCCTTCACGGGGTGACGTGCTCGTCTCTCCTAACACCATAAATGTATCTCACACATGGATTGCTTAGTCTCTGTACCCGTGTCCTGAGTTCGTCAGTGGCGTCAAGGTAAACGACCGCGCAGTAGTCCAGGTGGGGTTGGACTAGGGTCTCGACCAGTCGAATTCGGAGAGTCTCCGTAGTACAGGCCCTAATAAAGCGCGAGCTATAGAGTTCACTCCCTTTGTAACTTAATTAATATGCGGTTTTTACGTCAATCCACTGTCCAATGTCACTCCGAGATTCATGACCGTGTCACTGGACGGCACGGATACCCCGTCCTGTATCTCAAACCCTGGCAGGTCCATCTTTTGCAGGTCTCTCACGTTCCTCTCAGAACTGAGAAAGATTGCCTTGGTCTTGCCAGCGTTGAGACGCAGGCCAGAGCTCTGAGCCCACCCAGCAACAAGTCGCCTTAATTCTCCTAATCGAACAATACCCTCCTTGATGTTCCTCTTATCTACGTGTAGATAGATATGGAGGTCGTCTGCGTAGAAAAGATGGCTTACCGACTCCCCGTCTAACAACTCAGGCAAATCGTTGATGTACAAGCTAGAGAGTAGAGTCCCGAGAACGGAACCTTGTGGAGTAGCCAGATTGGTAGTGAGCCAGTCAGAATTACGATCAAGTAAGTTTGTATTTTCGAAAACGCTCCGTGATTTGGTCATGGGCTATTTTTTCCAGAAGAGAAAGCACAACAGCGCAATAGGATGGAAGTCCGAGGCCGCTGATGGAGCTGCAGCCTTTTTTAGTGCAATCAGCTGTGCTTGCTTCCAAGCCTCAGGAAAAATGCCGTGAGCAAAAGAGGAGTTGAAAATATGTACAATAAGATCACCTATGGCCGGAAAAGCCTCCGTGATCACGCTTTGAGGAACCCCATCCGTCCCATGGGCCTGCGAGAGAAAATGTTTGATGGCAAGGGCTACTTCATTGAAATTCGTGGCCTTGAACTCAAAGCCCTCCTCTGTGGCCAGGTTAATTTCGTCCATTGCTTTTTCAATATTTCCGTGAGGCGAGATGGAGACCCCCGCAAAGTAAGCGTTCAGCTCATCCGGTGAGAACGCATGGAGATCCTCCTCTTTGCCCTTGGGCAAGAGGCCGAAGTTGCGCATTCCTTCCCATACGTTCTTGTTTTGGTCTAGACCACACAGTGGATCATTGATACTGGACGGTATTATTGGAGAGTTCGCACATGTCTGACAGCTTCTCTCTTCCATTCTCACTCGTGGAAGAATTTCATCTCCGCACATGCAGGTACAAAGGTGGAATGGCAAGACAAACACCTGAACAATTTCCACAACACATCCATCAACTCATTCCCTCTGTAGGTCAGACACATCCTTTCATAATCTGGAATTTCTAAAATTCACTCCTCTTCAGCGAATAACCCATGTGCTCTATCCACCTGATTGGTAATTTCACCTCAAAGGAGCTGTGGGTTGTCCTGAGCGTTATGGTGCGCCGAAGCTGCTGAATAATGCGAGATATTTCAAGATTCGGCGTCGGTCTTCAATCAATTCGAAAATCCGCTCAAATCGTATTGTTTTGGTGCTTAGCTGGTACACGGACACAACACTCACACAACACCATAATGTTGATCCCACACGGGAAAGACGGTGCGATCACGTGTCCAGCCACAGTGTACACAAGCGCGTGTACGCATGCGCAGCGGCACATAGGAACGCACCCGCCTGGGTTCCGGACACTTCTCAATCTGAACGAGCACCTGGATCGGACGCGTTTTCAATCTTCTCTCACAAAATAAATATTGCGTCTAAAAATATTCTGTCTTCTGTAAAGTCGTTCTATCGATGCCCTCTATCGATCCCATGCGTCACATTTTTTTTCTCCGCCGCATGCAAGTTCTCTATTCCGCGCGCGCGACTTCGGAGCGTGCGAGTCAGTTTCGGCGGTCAACGTCGCGCACCGCTCCGAGGCTAGCTCTACCACGCTTCCCTCGTCTCTTCCTACTTCTCTCGTGATCAGCATTTGGTTCATTGAGCAGAGGTAAGAGAACGAGGCCAAGTATATGATCCAATTTCTCTCAAGTCGAAATGTAGACTCTCATCAAAAATTCCCCCGAGTTTCAGATCTTCAGTTCCAGATGTTTCTGAGATGATAATTCTCAAAAAGAAAATCGTATCTCGGAATCGAAAAGTCCAAAAGATAGTCTCTCCTTTTCAAAATCTCGAGAAGAATTAGTACTTTCAGATGCAGAGAAAACTATATGAAGATTCGAAATAGCCGCGAAGCTATGCGCGATATGAAGCGACGGAAAATCGAAATTCATGAACAATCAGATTCAGAATGAGCTCAATACAAAGAATTGACCAATTTCTTGATTGCATCTCATAGTTGATGTATTCAGGGAGCGCTCAAATTTCTCTCGTCAAATTTCATCGACTCGAGAAGTCTTGAGGCGAGGCCGAACAGCTGTTTCATCACCTCATCTAGTGACTTTTTCTCTGCATGAATATCTCAAGATCGACAAAATGGAGTGACTCCAAACTTCACGAGCATTCACACAATGCATCAAAGAATTGTGCTTCAGACAGACATCACGGAGAAAATGCGGAAGAATTATTATTGCAGAGCTCACCCCATTCGTCGTCTGCTTGCAAGGAGGTAGGCGCATGAGTCGACGTGCACAGAATTAATCACTGTGCCTCTAATCGATGGCTCAGCCAAGATGTCTCTCCATAGCGCGATTTTTCTGGATTTAGTGATTACGTTGCGCACACCTGCATCCCGCTGCTTACAATGAAACCCTTGATATTAATGGAACGCAAACACGGTAGTCTAAGCTCCTGGCTCGCGGAGCTGCCGCCATCACAAGCTCGTCGAATCTTCGCTCGGCGCGCGCAGTCCGAGATATGGCGTCACTCTGAGGATCTCAATAGGCAGAATCGAGGGCATGCGCACGTGATTCAAAACCAAAAGTGATGAGGCTTCAATAGTGGTGAAGGTTTCAACACTTCCACACCTGTTATGAGCCTGAGGACATGCTATGTGGGAGCAGTTTGATTCCAACTGAAGGACGTGGCAATGGTCACGGGGGCAATACGACTGGATACAAACATCTCGAAGCGAAGGGGCTGACGGATACTACCTCCTTCTATTGAGTTACCATAGCGAGGACTCATCCGGGAGTGAACAGGCGGAGAGCCATTCTGGTAAATCTCAATGATCGCCGGGAAGTTTCGGGGTTGATTCGGACATATCGTAATGCAGAACAGGGCTCCTGTTAGATTTGTCACCCTCAAACACCCTCAAATGGGAGGTCTGAGAGCGAGTCCGTGTCCGACCTCCGTCCGTGTGATTTCGAAGAAAATCGCTATCATTTCGAAATTCAAGGAGATGTATTCCGGAATCTTGGCGATGAAATTTCAGTACTGTTGGGATTAATCCAGGCATCAGAAAAATTAGCCGAGTCGTCTCAGTCAGTTTTGTCACCCTCTATTGAAGGGTCTGGAAGCATTTTGCAGCCGAAATCCGGCCGTGCATCTTTGAGGAAAATGGAAATTATTCCGAAAATAATAAAGATGCTTCCCGAGATGTTGCCGATAATATTCCAGTGATTTTGGGATCGATCCGGGGATCAAAAAAATTACCCGAACCGTCTCAGTCAGTTTTGTATACCTCGCTCCGAGAGTCGAGGAGGGAGTCTCACCCGTGATCTTCCCTGTTATTTGGGGGAAGATCTTCCATCATCCCAAAGATGATGCAGATGTTTCCGCAAGAGTGGAATATCACTTTCTCGCAAATTTGGGATCGATCCGAGACTCTTGAAACGAACGCGAACCGTCTTTCTCAGTCCTGTATACCTCGCTTCGAGGGTCGAGAAGCGAGTCTCGCCCGTGATCCTCCCTGGTATCTGGGAGAAGTACTGGAGTACATCATCCCGAAAATGATGCAGTTGATCCCGCAGACGCGTGAGATCAGTTTCTAGCATTTTTGGAATGGATTCGAGACTCTGGTGTAATAATGAAGCATTCCATGTCAGATTTGTATACTTCGCTCCGAGGGCCGAGAAGCGAGTCTCACCCGTGATCCTCCCGGTCCTTTGGAAAAAAATCCCCCATCATCTCAAGAATGATGCGGTTGCTCCCCCAGATGTGGGAGATCATTTCCTAGCATACTCTGGACGGATCTAAGACTGAAAAAAACAGGAGTCATTTCTGTCATTTTGTGCACTTGCCCCGAGGGTTGAGAAGCGAGTCTGGCCCGTGATACTGCCCGGTATTTGGAGAGAAATCTTCCATCATCTTAATCCTGGTGCATATAAACATTCACAAAGCATTGAAATGATACCTTCAGTTAGGGAGAGGAGATACCTTGTTTTGTTCAAACTGTCACGGTGGCGCCATCTGCCTTTCTCGTGTCGCGATTCAGTGACGGTCGATAATTGCAGTGGCGCCACCTACAATACACCAGGTTCTTCTCAATATGGCAATGGCGTACGGCCTCGCCTCAATAACAATTACAAAAAACGATAATCCTCGATGAACAAATTGAATAAGTCGAATGCTCCCCGATGAATCGTCATCGGATTTTTTGTGCCTATTGACATCGACTTCTACTACATATTTGCATTATCCTCCGATTTATAGATGAACGAAGAAGACACGAAATTTCGCCTTTGTTGCTAATTATCTCGGACCAGGAAGGCGATACCGGGAATCAATTTTTTCCATCTTGTAGGTAATTCTAACAGCTACAAGATGAGCTAGGAGTGAAAGTCATGAATAGGATGCTCTCACAACTATGCGAGAGAAAGTAGAAGAGGCTCATTCTTGCACTATTCAGGTTCTGCAATTTTTAGTCTTCTGGAAAGTATTGCAATCATTGGATCAACAATCTACATCATGTTCCGCGCCAAAAAGAAACAAAAACTGCACTCTCATTTCCTGCAGCTCTTTTGGCCTAGAATTGCCGGCTTCCTCTGTGATTTGAGACTGCTTGATTGGAAAATGCAAAATAGGAGTCAGAATTGTATGCAACACCGTTTCAGAAAATACCACAAGGATTCGTTCCTTGATGAAACTCAGGAACGAGAGAGCGGTCGCTACCTCTGATCATTCAATTGCATCGGAAATTCCTTGGTACAAAGTAGATGGAAGAGAGAAACCCCAAAGGGAACCGCTTTGTACGTACCCATTGGTCGTATCATATACTTGAGATTCCAACCACCATGATTCTCTTGGTAGATATATGACCCGATGCATACGAATAGGCCAAAAATGCCTAATCCGCTAGTCGCCATAAGTTCTGGTACTTCCATCCAACCTCTTCTCCACAGAGACTGGATTTTTCCAACTGTAACAATATAGAAATCAATGAGTGATGCCCGGCTGTGATCTTTGCCCACGACAGGTGCATGGAGGATTGATTAGCAGAAGGACTTCCCAACGGATCACTAGGTACAGTCACCGATATCATATATGATCCCCCAACAATACGCGCAGTTTACAGTGATAATATGACTCTGTGCGTACTCGCTCGACTTCAGAAGTATACTGGGCCAACTCTTCAAGGCAATTCGATTCCAATCCTACCACTACATCATCATCCTCACCACATCATTCAAGAGGCAGGGAATCTCTTGCTTCCGGAAATTGTTTCCGATTATGCTCGGATATGCTGTGAGTATCCACAGATCCCAAGGCTTAACATGAAGATAAAGTAGTCGTCGACCCGGTTGCCAATAGGTTCCACGTCGGATTGACGTATATAGTTCCATCACGAAGGGGGACTTCGGATAGCTTGTTGAGTAAGCCCGCTTTGGATATCAATCGTCTTTTTAGAATGAGTAGTAGCTTCCCAATGGTGGCACGACGTAATGACTTCAAAGACTCCCCAATATGATAGAAAAACGCATTAATAATGTATCATTGGATTGATGAAGCAATGCTTTGCCCCATTCTGTCCGCTGACACGGACACACCCGATTATTCTTGCGCTGCTGCAAACAAGTACAATTTCTCTGAGAATTCAATGTAATGAACCTTAAGAGTACGCCAATTCTCCTCACGACTGGCTTATATACGCGGGTTTTTTTTCCAGAAAATATTCATTGCGAAGCTCCTCTTCACTCATACACAACTATTTTTGGCGATAAGTGGTCTCAAGTTATCGGTACACCAACAAAGGAACAAGTCGTTATAACTTTCGAAACTGGCGTGGACACGTAGATTTTGAATTTCTGAGGACAACCAAGATCAAAATAGGGGCAAGATGGTAGCTAGAAAAGATATTTCTCGCCGCGTCTGATGTATAGAAATGTTCTCCACATCCTTTCCGCTCAATTGGGAAGCTCCGTCACCCTGTGAGCTGAATGCGGACTGTAGTGTACTGCATTACTAATATATTGGTCTGCACATCAGCTCTAGTAGAGCATCACTGTGGGGAGTATCGTGTCATTTTACACTTCCCGACAGTGAACATGAAGTGACTATAGTCGGACACTGTAGATTCACAGTGTCGGAGATGGTACTTTCACCGTCGTCATATAAATTCACAACGCTACTGTCATGTTCCGCGCGTGCGAAAGATTCAGCGTGATCCTGATTCTTTACTTGTTTGGGCACAGAATTCCTTCGTGTTCTCAATGAAAGCCAGAATCTGAAGTATTCGAAATACACGTAAAATTATGATATCTCGGGGTTTGTCAATTCGTTTCCACGAAGTGTGTTAATGTACATCAATAGAATTATATCTGCAGATACAAACGTAATAATCACATGCATACAGATTCACGATGAGGTTAAGTGTTAACTGTGGGTCACGGGAAAAAAGGCTAAGTTCTGCTCAAGGTTGATACGATACTGGTGGGGGTTTAATACGATGCATTGACCCTCCATGGTCAAGCTCATGTTTATCATTGAAAATAACCTCTAATGGATTCTGAGTTTTTGTCATTACACGCGCTTATCGTTTTGTCATATTTTTATAAGAAGAGAACGTGCTCAAAAAAGAAAGAAGAAACCGACCTGCCTGGGATTTGGACTCGGATCGCTTGGTCCTCAGGCGGAAGTTTCCACTCTAGATCACCATCGGTGCTCAGCGAGGAATATCTTTCAGACACTCATGTGCACACCGCTCTCTAGAGGGTCCGCACTCAAGGGATGTGGAACGCATACGACAAGCAGAGTGGAATTGGAGGGTTTCGGGTAGCAGCAGAGAAAACCCTTCAAAGAAATTGAACAGGAACACTTCAATGAGTCTAATAGGATACACTCCGTTCATACACACTTGGCGTCAGCCATAGATTGCGAGCGACAGCACGCGCGTCCAACTCAGTCGAGAGCTTACCAAGCAGTGGCACCGCGCGCCGCTCTCGCCGAGCGAGAAACGGCGGCGGAGCAGAAGACTGATCGAGAGATAGATAGAGATGGACATCCTTTCTTATTTGCTCCATGGCGGAAGTTGAATGAGCTCATATACAAAGTGTACACATAATCAAGATGAAATAAGTCATTTGGTCAAGGATATAAGTATTATCACAGAATGTGACTAGTCATATCACCTAAGAGCTGAGAACACAGATCACTAAAAGGGCTGAAATGAATATCACAGACAGAGAATTCACGCGACAGGAGGTCACGCACAGTTCACATAAAACGGAAAATATAGAGAAAAGGCCTCATAAGTTGGAAAGGAAACCCGGCGTCCCCATCAATTTTTTGTGGGGGTTGAGTCAACAAGAAATCTCTCACTGCCCCTTTAAAATGCGGCGAAGTCGGTGCTTGCCGGATGCCGAAGGGGGGAAAGTTCCAAAACCGAGAGCATTGACACTGGAAAGAGTTCATTCCATAGTCGACTCTCATTTTCGGGACTTTGAGTTCCTCCCTTTTGCAATACCCCGCTGAGGGCACTCGGATTGGTACCTGGGGAACATTGCAGCCAGGTAGCTAAGCTCTATTATGTGCACGATCTTCTACATCAAGAGGGCTGCAAAGTACATTCTTCGCGAATCAGTACGCAACCAACCCAAGCGCTCCCTGAGCGGGGTGATGTGCTCGTCTCTCCTCACACGAAAAATGTATCTCAAGCATGAATTGCTCAGTCGCTGTACCCGCGTCCTCAGTTCGTCAGTGGCATCAAAGTACACGACCGCGCAATTGTCTAGATGAGGTTGGACTTAGGTCTCGACCACGGTCGTATACACAGGTCTCGCAACTCCCGTGGTGGGGAAGGGTCCGCTATTGAGACGGCGTTTGGTTGTCGTCGTCGCCACCGCGAGGCGCTACTTATTCAGAGTCCCTGGATCTGCGCATGCTTGCCCGCATAAAGCTCAAGCAGCAGACGCGAGAGCAGACGTGATCATTGTCTGCTGCGCCGGGAGCCGCGCGAGCCGGCGCAACTCTCACACGGTTGCGATGCTTAGGATGACTACGATGATCCAGTCCGCTCTGATTTGCACCTGGCGGACGAGGGCTCGTAATTCCCCTAATTTTCGGCAGTGCACGCAGAATACGCACAATATCTCAGCCCAAATCTCAAATCTCTACGGGCGGCCACAATTTTATATACAAGTTTAAGGGCACATGCTGGCAGACATCGTGGTGGCCGTGCTGGCTGAAGCACGGGCAGCAAACTTTTGCCGACCCGGGTTCAAATCCCGCCTCGGGCAAGTTTTTTTTCACAAATTGATTTTTACACTTTTTTCTACTCAATATTATGCATGATGAATTCTTACAAGAAACAATGGCACTCATAATCCGATTAACTCGCAAAGTTTCCGCTTTTGGACTTACAAGGACATGACAAATTTTTCAAAAACTTTTCAGATTCCAGTGATACCAAATTTTTGAGAACTTTGGAGTTCCTAGGAAACTTTCAAGACTCCTACATGATCGAGAAAAAATGTTCATTATTTTTTCCGTACCGGATTGATTCTTCTCTGGATTTTCAAATTATGAGGATGAGTTTCTCAAGTTCATGTCATTCGTTGCCTCCACAAGGCATGACACTCATAACCCTTGGAGAATTTATCTTGAATATATGAACCACATGTTAGAATTATAGCGAGTATTTCCTCTCTGAATCTTCATCTCCAAAACGTATACAAGTAGCTTATGTCCTCGTAAGTCCAATAGCGAAAACTTTGTGAATCAATCGAATTTTGAGTGCCGTTGTTTCTTGTAAGAATTTATCATGTATAATATTGAGTAGAAAAAAGTGTAAAAATCAAATTGTGGAAAAAAACTCGCCCGAGGCGGGATTTGAACCCGGGTCGGCAAGAGTTTGCTGCCCGTGCTTTAGCCAGCACGGCCACCACGATGTCTGCCAGCATGTGCCCTTAAACTTATATATAAAGTTGTGGCCGCCCGTAGGGACTTGAGATTTGGGCTGAGATATTGTGCGTATTCCGCGTGCACTGCCGAAAATTAGGGGAATTACGAGCCCTCGTCCGCCAGGTGCAAATCAGAGCGGACTGGATCATCGTAGTTATCCTAATCATCGCAACCGCGTGAGAGTTGCGCCGGCTCGCGCGGCTCCCGGCGCAGCAGACGATGATCACGTCTGCTACTTCATGCGGGCAAGCATGCGCAGATCCAGGGACACTGGATAAGTAGCGGCTCGCGGTGGCGAGTTGAGAACTAATTTCGCGTCTTCAAAAGCAGGCCTACCCCCACCACCGGAGTTATGAGACCTGTGTATGCGACCGTGGTCTCGACTAGTCGAATTCGGAGAATCTCGGTAGTGCACGCCCTAATAAACCGCAAGCTGTAGAGGGCTTTTTTGACTTTTTTAGTGACTTCATTCATATGCGGTCTCCACGTCAGTTTGCCAGCGTTGAGACGCAGGATAGAGCTCTCGGCCCACACAGCAACAAGTCGTCCTATCTCTCCTAATCGAGCGATTCCTTTATTGATCTTCTCCTCATCTACCTGCAGATGAATTTGGAGGTCATCCGCGTGAAAAAGATGATCAACTGACTTCCCATCCAGCAACCCGGGCAAGTCATTGACATATAAAGTAAAGAGTAGGGGACCGATAACGGAAGCCTGTGGAACACTCAGATTGGTAGTGAGCCAATCAGAACTGCCATTCTCTGAAGTAATTCTCTGGGTGCGACCTTGTAAGTATGATTTGATCCACAGAGGTGCCGATCCCGAGAGGCCGAGTTTACGAAATTTACTCAGTAGTTTGAATGGTAAAATCGTGTCAAATGCCTTGCTGAAATCGAAATGTAATAGCAGCGTGATCTTTTTCCTGTCCATGCCTACACGAATGTCGTCTGTAAGCTCGAGAAGCGTTGTCTGGGTGCTGTAATGTTGCTTAAAACCAGTCTGGAAGCGATCTAGTAGAATACTACCCTTGAAATACTCCGTGATTTGATCATGAGCAATTTTCGCCAGAACCTTCGACAGAAAGCACAGCAGCGCAGTAGGATGGAAGTCCGAGACCCCTGAGGGTGCTGCGGTCTTTTTCGATCCAATCAGCAATGTGCTTGCTTCCGAGTATCTGGAAAGAAGCCGTGAGCGGAAGAGGAGTTGAGAATATGTAGAATAAGATCACCTTAGGCCGGGAGAGCCTTTGCGACCACATCCCGGAGGATCCCGTCTGCTCCACGGGCCTGCGAGGAGGAATGTTTGATGGCAAAGACGACTCCGTGAAAATTCGTCGGCTTCAACTTGGAGCCCTCCTCTCAGGCCTTATTGCTTCCGTCCATTGCCTCTTCAATATCCTCGTGAGGCGAGACGGAAGCCCCCGCAAAGTGAGCGTTCAGCGTGTCCGAGGTGAAACCATGGAGTTCCTCCTCTTTGCTCTTGGGCAAGAGACCGAGGTTGCGCATTTCCTTCCATATGTTTTTATTTTGGTCTCGAGCGTCTGAAAGATGACTGTGAAGGGAAGAATGACGCTTCTGCTCCAAGCGCACGTCAACCTCTTCGCTGAGTTGGAAGTATCCATTTTGAAGCTCGGAACACCGGCACTGATTGCGATGGTTTCACTTTCAGCGCCTACGTGCCTCGTCTCGCTCCTTCATGAGCGCTTTCAACTCGGGACCAATCCAAGAAGCATCGCCTCTACGGGGTCGAACCGTTTTTTCAGGCACTAATTCATCCAGGACATGCTTTAAATTTTCATTGAGACAGTCAATAGCGCCTTCCGAACTGGTTCCAGCATTTTGCAGGGCTGTCCAGTCGCAGCGTAGCACACGATCATTCAGCTGCTCCGGAGAGATATTGCGAGAATCCCTATACGTGAGGGAACTTTTCGGCGGAGCAGGGATGATAACGTTGATCATGACATCAATTACAGAATGCTTGCCGAAACCGGGCAGTAACCTGTTGTGAAAATCAATTGTGGTGTCATTCTGATCTGTATAAATATGATCAATCCATGTGTGAGACACATTGGGGTTGTGTTGGTGAGTCGCGCCATGCTGCACAATTTGTAAAGACAGTCCTCCCGTCAGCGCAGTCAAGGTCTTGGTGTCAGGATGAGCTGTGTCAGACAAGTCTGCGTTCAGATCTCCCATTACTAATTTATGACTGAAATCGCCACACAGTCGGCGTAATCAGCCAAATAGCCCATCATCCTTCTGCATGGCGATGGCAGGAGGTCTATGGATGACTGCTGCTAATATTTGAGGAGAGCCACCCTGCTGTACGCTACACAAACGAAATTCGGGTACACCAGGTTTTCTTGGGCCGGACGTGTCAGATGAGGCTAATTTCTTCCGTTTGAAATCATTACGTACATACAGGGCAACCCCACCACCACTCTTGTTGAGATCCTGCCGGAACAGTGAAAATCCTGGGATCTGAACGAGACTGTCATCCACGAACTCATCTAGCCACGACTCAGCCACACCAAATAGATGTGAGGAGGGATCTTGAGTGACGAGCTGTCGAAGTTGCTCAATTTCATCTTGGAGTGAGTTAATATTAAGAAACCCGGCTTTGAAAGAACTACCACTCCCTCGTGACTCTCCGGCAGCTTTACCCAGTCAAGGCGTCCTTGCCGATGCTCTTGTCGATTCTGCGCCCTGTGCCGGCATGACCGAAATGTTCTGAGCAGTGCTCGTGGGCTCAGAAGGCCAGCTTAGGTTTGTTCGACTTGCCATGTGAATGGCATGGAGATCAGCAAGGGACTCGAACACAAGCGCTGGATGGTTACCACTTCGCTTGACCCACAAACGTCCACCACTATGCCAGACGTATTTGAAGCCTCAATCCCATGCAAGTGACCTCGAGCGTAGATATTCCCTGTATTTCTCACGGGGCAGCATCTCGCTTATAAATATTCTCCAATCTGGCATCTGGACTTTCGTGACTGGGTCAAGCAAAGTAGAAGCAATATCATGGGCTTTAAAATGATTGTACTTAATCGAGCGCTTGGCTCGAATCACCTCCCGGACTAGGCAGCTGTCAGAAAGTTGGATTACGTACGTTGGCAATGCACGTGAGCCGGTGGCCGTGGCTCAGGTTGAGGATTTTTGCGAAACCCCTGCGTTTACCTTGGGGGGGGGGGGGGGGCAGCCACGCGCACAGGGCGCAGAACACGGACATCAGTGATATCTCCCCTCTCCAGCGAAGGGAGAATAGTTTTGAGTACTGCAGAAGAAATATCGCTCACCTCTTTGATCGAGGCGACAGGATCCTTCATCAATGCACCATTCATAATCAATTTGCAGCACTCAGAACTGCTACCACTGAGTCCGGTGCCCCGCTCCCCAACACGCGAGTGACGGGGCGTAATCGGTTTAGGTGGAGGAGATGCATCTGTGGACTGCCGGGGACACCGGCTATCACGAGAGTTATTGCTAGCGTCAGTCTTGGGATTATTATGCAGAGCACTTTGGTCATTTCTGATCAATTCATTCAAATTAAGAAGCTGACTTCTCAGGGTAGAATTTCGCCTCAGTAACATTCGACGATCCAAGCTTAGCTCCTCCAGCTGGGATCTTTGCTCCTCTAAAATTTTTCCAAGAGACGACGCGCCGCCAACAGTCGATCATTCACCCCGCTCACTACTGGCGTGGGAGGTGGAGAAAAAGTGGCAGCGTCACGTCGGCTCAAGAAAGTCATGATGTCGTCGAGCTGTTTCTGGAACAAATTATTTTGTTGAAAAAGGAGTCCCAAAGTGCTCTGTGCTATAAGTACCCACTCATGTTGAGGAACTGCTGACGTCGACGATGCTGCAGCTGCTCGCTGGATAGGTGTGTCAGCGCTGTCACGCTGCGGGGCACCAGCTGTGCACTCCGAAGATGGTGAAGGTTGCAATTGGGAGGCGATAGTTGGTCGCGCCTTCCGCAGAGTTGCAGATGGCGATGTCCATGGAGGTCGCACTGCTTTGCTGCAGTTCGAATTTTTTGCCGCTGGTAGCTTCGCTACCCTGGAGGTAGGTGGCGCTAACGGTGGCGTTGGTGCTGCCTTGCGTGGGCCGTTCTGCGCCTGCGCATCATTTGAGCAACGAGGGTTAGCAGCGCTAGCAGACGAGCCTGCGGAGCGCTTGGCGGGAGCGACCACGTCGCCAACTCTTGGCTTAGCTGACGACCTGGCGGTGTTGCCCCCGGGCGAGCGGGGAGAGGCGGCTGACACTTTAGCTGACGGCTTGCCTGCGCTGCTTGTCTGCTGTGGATTGCGATCCGCCGATGGAAATGCGAGTGTCTCTGTGCCCTTGTCTTCCTCTCTCTCGCTACTGCTGAAGTCTTCCCGACATCTATTGCACGGAGCAATATGTCCGTCCACTTTCCTACCTGCGCATTTGGAGTGACGAGGCTGTTTGCACTTTG
>JAPYYZ010001367.1:0-28936 GCA_030522705.1 Eretmocerus eremicus
CAAAAAAAAAAAGAAAAAAAAAAAAAAAAAAAAAAAAAAAAAAAAAAAAAAAAAAAAAAAAAAAAAAAGACGAGAGAGGAAGAAAGAGAGACGTCGTAGAACTCAAGAGTCGAACGTGCCGCGATAATGGGCCGCTTAGCTTACACGGGCGGCTGCTCGCGCGGGCGTTTTGTCGCTCTCGACTCTGTATTGGGGACCTGCAGAGAGTTAGACAGTGGAGGACCGCCGACCGGGACCAAAGAGGTCTCTATACACACTCGATGCTGCAGGTGCGCCTCCTCTCTCGAGCTCGCGACAGGTAAACTCTCTTGGAGTGTCTCGTATACCTGTCTTCTTCCAAGTGTGCGGGGGTGGGCGCTGCAAAGGAGAGACCTGCCGTCGCGCCGCGAGTGGCTTTCCGCTTTCGCGCTTCCGGCCGGAATATAATGCGTATATATACGCGCTGTACGTGACGCCTGAATATCGCGGCTAACTCACTAGGCAGAGTGTAAGCGAGGGTGACACCATGCTTCTTGGAGTATACCGGGAAATTCGCTCGGGTGGCTTTTATTGTGTTTTACAGTTTGGGGAAGCGGAACTCGAGGAGGGTCGCGCGAGAGATGGATATGTGGGAGGTGGATGTGGCGAGTTCCGGTGTCGGGCCGGCCTTGATCTGTCTTTGATTGCTGGTTCGAGATTTTTTGCACTCGCTCATTTCGCGAGAATATTATAATATCGTTACAAAAGATAAAGTATCTAATTTATCGCTCCAAAAATGAATTTTGAATACGTATCAAAAAAGCGTGGAGATTTTCTTTCCCCCACTGGCTATCCCAGCTTGTCGCCAGGGATCTGCCCAATATGCTTGGAGATGAGAAGAGTCGTCATTCGGGAAGTTTGGGACTGCGGAACGTTATGATGAACGGATCTCTTACTGACCTGTCCTTGCAGGCAAGTTGTGGACATCGAGATTCATGACATTTTCCTCTTTCTCGTGTTGCAGGCTGTTGGAGAGCATGAAGATGCCCACAAACAGGACGTCCGGTTTCCACATAAGCGACATATTGGAACTCAACGATCCAAAACCAACGAGCGAGGAGCCCGATATTCCAGGTGAGTCTCCATCTCCGCAAGCTATTACGAAATCAAACCCTCGAGCCCCTTCACCTCAAACATTGACCTTTTGCTTGATATTCTCCCATCCGATGTTTGATTTCACACCGGAAAACCCTTGGTATTCGGGTAGTATTTGAAAAGTAAATCGCGAGAGTGACAAAACGTGCGACAAGTTGTTTGATAATACTCACTGTGTTGAGTCTTCTGCATGTCCCGTCGGATCGTTGTTTCAAAGGTTTCAAAAGGAGCTCTTTTTTTCACCCAAATTTTACTCGAGATGTCTATTCCTAATTCATGAGTTCATTCGGTTTGGACAATAAAACTTACGATGATCTTGTTTTACAACCAGAGGGCAAATATTGTTTGCGAACAGATCTCCCGATAGTAAAATCACGATACTGGGGTATATTTCGTAGCTTTCTCAGATGACCGATTCATGTACAGAATGACGAACCCGCTATTTAAAGCCCAATTTGAGATCGCTCTCTTTCACATCCCGTCAAAATCAAAATTTTAATCTCAATGGCCCGAATTTGGGTTTTTTTTTCGCAGGAGCGACGACGATACTGCCGCCGGTAAGCGATGTGCCGACGACGTACCAGCAGCTGCTGGAGCACACTCAGGCGATGCTCCAACAGCAACAACAGCAGCCGGTCAGCGGTGCGACGGCGGGATTCAATTTGGGTAGAATCGGAGCCGGACTGAGCGCAGGACCGATCGGAGCTAGTGTACCCCCAACGACGGCCGCCGGACTGCTCGGCTGGCACCAGGCCGCCACGAATCTACCCCATCACGCGCTCAATCAGTCCATCGATGAGGTCAACGGTGAGCTCATCCTCCTTGTTATATTACACTCCCGAGGCTGATTCTCAGCTCCTGGTGTCGATGCAATCGCGGGGGGCGACGATCTTTTGGGAGGAATTTTTCTTCTCGAATTCAAAAAGTAGAAGCTGGTATCAAATACAGCTAGCTACATGTGAAACTTCTGCGATGAGGATCCAAGGAAGCTACCAACGAGAGAGAAATTGAATACATATCTCAAGAGATACGCGTAAGGGATATCATCGACGCACGGAAAAAGTTCGGTTGTTGTACAAATTCTTCCGTGTTCTTGTGCGTTTCTTGCGATTTACAGAAAAAATTTACAGAAAGAACAGGAATAACAAACTGAAATTTCGGGCCTCTTTCAAAAGCCATAATGATACAAATCCAATAAATCGTAGAAAAATTCCATTGAAGTACCGTCGGGGCGTAATGTCAATTCCCCCATCGCCGTTCTCGTAAAAAAAAGTAAAAAAACCTTCTGATAGAATGCCATCCCATGAATTTTGGTCCCACACTCGACGCAGGCTCGATCCTCCGATGACAGAGTCCATCAAGGACCCAATAGATGCCAGGAATGAGATGTCCCTGGCAACGGCCTCGCTCGGATAATATCAGTGCTCGAATATCGAGCCTCGAGAAACGAGTGTGCGCTAATACCTACTCCGGGCTCGAGAGAGGCTTTGCAGCTCACAAAGCTGAGCTCGAGTACCAAATCGCGACCCTCTGCTTCCCAAATCATACCCACATATCCAGCATCCATTCATGTACACATCCATCCAAAATATGATCTCTACCCAGTTCTTGGGTCGCGCACCGATCCGCGCCCATATACAGGGTGCCAATATACAAAAGTGCGATGAATTCTCCGAGGGTGTGCGGATACATGTGCCGATGTACAAACCGCCGCCATACAAGCGTGTACCCGCGCTGTATGTTTGTTCAGAGCTCGAGAGAGTCGCCGATTGGCTGCGGCATCTAATGGCTATGGGCTCTGTGCCCCGTGGCCCATCGTATATGGGGTGATCCGCCGCGAGAGCGAACAGATGTCCCGGACAGATGCGAGCAGAGACATCGTCACGCCCATGCGAGAGCCATCTCACCATTTTGTAAATCGCGCGGGTATATACACCCATATTATACTCGCGGCAGGTACGAGAGGTGCGTCGCGCGTCGAAACCCTCGATTTCTCCATTCTTCGCTTTCACTTACGCGCCCATCGGCATAGCATACTTTCCAGAAAAGTGGATTTTGGCCGAACGTTTCCGAATTTTTTCATACCCGAGCAATCGAAATTACGCGTTGGGATTGAGCCTCAGCGAGGATGTAAATTCTAACTATGGATATCGGATCGCGCATCGATGCACCGATCCGCTGATTTTAGCCCCAATCCCCTCAAGGGGGCAATCTAAATGCTCGTTCAAACGGAACTAGAATCGCTCGAGGTGCGCTATATACTTTTCAGCGAGACGAGAGACGAGCTTGACGGCGACTGACCGATCGTGTATAACGTGTACAACAAACACATTGGCTTATGGTGTAAGAGCGAGCGAGGCGTACGGGGGTGCAATGTTTACTCGGGGTGTCGCATTGTGCGAGCCAAAGTAGTGCAGAGTACATGAAGGAGCAATGTCGAGGAGCAATGCCGGCGTGAAATCTCGTTTGGGCCAAGGCGACGCGCATATTATGCCACATGCTTGTGTCGCCATTGACGAGTTGAAGCTCGAGCCTGTAGCACGCGAGTTGCCCGGATTACGGTTTTGTCAACTTGCGCACCGAGATCATCCAATTTGCCGTTGCGCCAGTTGTGCGACACGAAGAATTGACCCTGTACACAGCGTGGCATGTATCGCGACAATGAACACTCTGATTTTAAGCCTCGAGGGTGATCAAACATCAATTTCTGGAGTAGTTTTGACTATCACGCTACATTAATTATTCGTATCTTCCATTCTGAAGTGTGATAGTCGCAGCTGATCAATATTTGAAATTCGTAATTGAGAATCTTACGTAAATTCGAAAAGGAAAAAGTGCTTACAATTCATAAGAAACTCTGGGAATAGAAATACTTTATCATCTTGTTTCACAATCCAAAAAGCGAAAGCTGTATTTATTGCGAAATTTCTTCTCTAGAATACCATTGATATATTTTGGCCATAAAAAAATAATATGCATGATGCCCAAATCCTAGTATTATCACTACCCTCGCTTCGTTCCATAAATATTTTAGAACTGCGAAATTTGATCCCGGGCTAATTTTAGAAGAGGTCGAGCTTACCTAGCTTACCCACCCTTGCTTATTTCAAACCCCTGCATTCTGGAATACTAAAAAGTCTGATTTTTCCGTCAACTTTCCAAAAACTCGAGGAACACCAAGATCGAACTGAATCTCAGTACACCAATGAAAGAGTGTAAATCGCCATCCTTGAGAAAGATTAACCAATAATTCCATTTTCAAATACTCCGACGCGCGGAATCGCATCGTCTGGGTAAATACGCGATGCGCCCGAATCACAGCTTGAATCTGTTCATCTAATTCCAAGCGTATTACGAGAGCGATGAAATCTGTGAAAGCGTGGCTCCCATCATTTAGAAGGAACGAAATGAAGCTGTGAGCCGATCTAGAGAAGCCGCGTGCGAGGGCGATAATGTTCCTCGGCTAAACGGCGGCGGCGCGGGCTAATTGAAAGGTGCAGGCGCGAACGAGAGGACGACCCCCCGAGCGTGAAATGAGCTCGATCGCAGCTTTATATACGCTTGCCATGTATATATAGCTGAGCATCGCCCACGCGCGCCCAACGGGCTTTGTATATTGCTCGATTCGTGACGGCTTACTTATACCGTGGGGATAAATCGACACCCTCGCACGTCGAAGTGTATATCCTCGGGGATCGCCGCGTCTCACACGGACAAGCCGTTTTCGACTCGCTCTCGTGTCTCGGGGCCGTTTATCGCTATCATAGTCCCGTAGCGGGTGCACGTATATTGCCTCGCTCTCGTTTATTCTCATTTATTCATATGGTGTAGTCTAGGCTCCCGGGGGTATTACGTGGCTGGTGATATTCTGTGAGTAGCGTGGAGTGAGCAGACGCAAATTTCTACATTCGATTCGTCAAGACAGTTCGACGGACGCGATCTTCGCGCGTAAGAGCGATCTATTTTTCATTCTCATCTTCAAATAGAAGATAGAAAATCACGCCGGAACGACACTTTAGACCGCAGCAGCCGATGTGGAGAATTCGACCCGGTTTTGGTCCATTTCTGGCCATTTTCATTTCCGCTCTCTACCAGGGAGATCACTCAATTTGAAGGGATTAATCGTTTGTAGGCGAGAAGAAGTATCCGAATGGATGTCGCCTCGATAGCTCGCAATTCACGACGAGTCTATTCATCTTGCTCACTTGGCCGCGTCACGAGTCCGAACGAGGGTCGACGCGAAAGTTGATAAACCGTGATTCCCGACGCGCGCAGTTGATTCGCTCATGGTCTTTTCCCAAATCGCGTCACTTCCGTTGTCTGCGCCCTCGATCCGCTCCAGCTCTTCTCTCTCCCATCCACTCTTTCCCTTAACCAAGATAGATTCGCGTCATTGTTCGCGCCTCGTTTTCTCTCACCCCGATTATCTCCATTTCTCGCCTCCGAACCAGCCCTCTGCAACCTCGTCCGAATGCCTCCTCTAAACCTCCTCCGTCGGGCGATTCACCCATGAGCGTGAGTGTGAATAAAATACGGTGGCACAGTTGCGGGGACGAGGGGTTGCTCGAATTCAGATTGGCGTCCGACGGGTCTCTCGCTCGGTGGGATGTAACACGCGTTAAACGCTCGACAGTCGAAAAAGGAAGCGCGAGCCTCGGTAACGTTGATCGATTGACCGCGCACTGCTGTGTATACCTAGTAGACTCTACTCCCGATCCAAATACATCCCCAATGACGCGTCCCTAATTTTTTCCTCTCTCGCGCCGTATAAATGTGCGCGCCCGCCCCAAAAAGCCCATTACCGATCTCTCGCCGCGTCTGTTGGCGAATTTGGCATGTCGATAGGTGTCGCTCGCGGTACTCATTGTGCGCGAAGAGCTGTGATCTGGAGGCTCTTTGAAATTGGGTGTACATTAGCTTATAAATGGGATAATACTTCGTCACGAGTTCTTTCTTGCTCTGGAGACTTTTGAGACCAACAGTTAGAGCTTTTGTGATCGAGACCATTCGCTATTTAACGCCTCACACCGACGTTTCATTAGATTCTCCAGAGCGACACTCCACTTCATCTCTAACGAGATTTTTGAGCTTTTGAGAAGTTCAAATCGGCCAACTGTTACAAATCGCGCAGTGTACGCTAAAATATTTGAAAACTTTGTGCAGTCCAGTAAATCTCAAAGTTCCTGAGGTTTCGGTCATCCTCATCGGTTGAATGGTTACAGGGCTATTTTTTGTAACTCACCACGCGCGTCTCACTTCAATATGTTCACGTAATAACTCAATTACTCGAGAGCCCGTAAATCAGAAAATACGCTACATGTATCGTAGTACTGCACCTTCGCCAATTATCGCGTCAATCCAGTTGAGTTACGGCATGAAAATCGATGCTTGAAAAAACTATCCATCGATAAAGAGGATCTGTGGACTCGAGCAATTAGCCTCGATCGCGTAGCTCGAGTACCATGACCACGCCGCGCCGCAGCTGCATCGTCTTTTGGTTGCTTTTCTCTCCAAGATTATATTCTCTTTCTTTTTCTTTTTCGGTTCAGACGGCAGGGCGCTATGAAGCTTTGGCCGCGTCATCATCGGCCACGCGACCCATAGAAATATAACCGAGCACCCTCGACACGAGATCTTTTAAGCTCCAAATTGAAATGTTTGCGTGTGTGGCTACAAGAGCAGCTGCATCAGCTCACTCTTGACTTATGGACGATTGGTCAGAGTTGAAAATCATCCATCACAAATTGAGAGCTTTATATGGCACATCGAGAAAATATTTTCATGCGATCGCTTCGGGAAACACTCCGGATCTTTCTGTTGCATTCAGAAAATACGAATGTGGAGTAGCGGATGCTTTTAGAACGTGTTATTGACACGAGAGTCTTATAATGCGTTTTAGAAAAATGCTCAACAAGAGATGGATTCGAGTAGGAGACTCATCGGCCGCTGCCGGTATTCAAATTGAGTTTTTGTGCATCAGCCTTGGAGAGCGTTAGATGGAAAAACGAAGAGCGGAACTCCAACAGTCACGCGATCGCGCCAACTTGTGCAGCGCTAAAAGCAACTATTGATCCAAAGCGCATTTCGAGCCTATCGTGATAATACGAATGCGCGAACTAGAAGGAAAGTTTTCGAGTAGTTCTTCAGAGCGCACGAGTTGATCCAACAGACACGATTCTAATGAAAAAAGTACAGCCACTGCACCTCGTGCGCGTTTCATACAGAAATGATATTCGTGTCGGGTTCTCGAGTTCGCGCCGCCGCTCGACTTATGATTCCCGCTCGCACGCTCGCGCCGATCTAACGCTTTTATGCTCACACTTTGTCCTGCTTGTCATTCGTGGGCAGTTCTGCTCACCATAACTCACCCCAAATATTTTCCCCTCTCAATGTTGCGTCAATGCGATAGAGATCCTATGAAAAGGACATCGCGCTACAGGACGCGAGTATGACCCCGCGAGGCGTTGTACTCGTAATATTCCCATTATGTATGACATCGAATGGATGATGTTGCGTTTTCGCAATATTTTACTGGCTTCAGTTCATCTGACGCGCGTACGCACAAGAACCATATGATGTCTCACATTCGAGATCTAATAACCTTGGTTTCCTCAATGATTTTCCGGCATAAGAATTAATGATTAGATGCGGTTATTGCGAATATTATGAAGTATTTCAAATCGCAGATGCGATTCCCACCCTTGGATTGAATATTCAGCAGTAAAGCACTCTGATCAAAGATCGTCGCTTCCCCCTTAGATAATTCATTCACGATCGTCATACAAGCCATCGTCACAAAGAGAATGAGTTAAACAACGAGAAAATTGTTTCTTCGTTGCAGGTCTCCAGCAACCAGACTCCACCAGCCCAGCGATCTCCGAGCTGTCGTTCGCCGGAGTCCGCGATTCGTCCCACCTGGCAAAATCCGAGCGCGACGATCTCGGCGACGAGGACGAGGACATCGAGGCCGACTACGACGACGACGACGAGGACTGCGAAGACGACGACGACGACCGCTCGTCCACCTCGTTATCGACCTCGCCCACCAAGTCCCGTCGAAAGTCCCGCCAATGCGACCCCGGCAAGCCCCACAACAACAACAATAACAACGTCGACAACGTGGACGCCAAAAGAGGCGAAAAGCGTCGCCGAGAGGACAGCTGCGGAGCCGAAACCCGCGACGTTACCGATGGAGCCAGGGGTGAATTCAGCAGCAGCGAGGCCGAGTCCGAGGCGTGCAAGAAGCGCAAGCGTCGTGTTCTATTCTCCAAAGCTCAGACCTACGAGCTGGAGCGTCGTTTCCGCCAACAGCGCTACCTGAGCGCTCCCGAACGCGAACACCTGGCCTCGATAATCCGACTGACCCCGACCCAGGTCAAGATCTGGTTCCAGAACCACAGGTACAAGACCAAGAGAGCCGCCAGCGAGCGAGTTCAGGACGCCGTCGTGGCCCACGCTCACCATCACCATCACCATCATCACCACCATCCGCACGCGCACCATCTGGCGGCCGTTGCTGCGGCGGCGGCCGCGGCAGGAGGTCAGACGGCACAAGGCGCCAGGGTCGACTGCTCGCCCAGGAGGGTAGCCGTGCCCGTCCTCGTGAGGGACGGCAAGCCGTGCCAGCAGCAGCAGACGTCGCCCGGAGCGGAGTCGAGCGTCGCTGGGAGTGGAGGTGGCAGCGCGTCGGGTCAGGCTGGGTTCCCGGCCATGAGCGTCGCTACTGCGGCTGCGCAGATGCCGATGCACTCGTACATGCAGAAGCCGTACTGGTGGTAGCCCGCGGTGAACTGGGACGCTCCTGATGATGGTGCGAGGCAACCTAATCTATCAGCCAAAGATTGAGCCCGATGCTTGGACGCGGGCAAAAAGAAGCGCGTACAGCGAGATTCTAATTGTTGCGAGTTCTTCGGTATCGTAGGGATTGTGTTCGCGTTGCGGCGGATTCCATTGCTTGTGATACGATCTTGCTGGGTACCAATGAGGACGGTGGCATGGTAAGCTACCGGTAAGGGTGCCGACCAGTGCCGACTGATACACAGCCAAGACCTAAGTATCTAACCTTACCTGCACGCATTTTGCCTTAAGGCGGCATCATCATAACTCAGCTCCTGATTCGTCGAGGTTGGAGGTAACTAGCACCACGTGGTGTTTGAACTTGGTAGCCGCCGTCCCCATCATTGAAGAACACGGAATTCAGACGCGTCAAAGATTTTGAGTTTGTTATACAGGATGATGAGTTTGCATCCACAACGCAGACACTCTGAACGATCCGGAGTTGAGCGTTCTTTGACGTTCGATCAATTACAAGAAATGGAGGATCTCATTCAGCTAAGTGATTTCGGTGCAAGTTTACAGTTTAATGGTGAATTTAACGTAACCAGTTTCCATGCATACATTCCTTACAATGTGTATCGCGAGATCGGAGAGAGTCGGTAAGCCGATTACTCGTTATGTTACCGATTCCAGAAGGAACACCAAAGAAATAGTAATATGATGCAGTTAGATGAAACAAAAAATATTGATACACCCTGTAAATATCATAGTCAATTGAACATTATTTATGGAGATGATGTCGAGTGATGTCTTTACTAGGATTTCTCGACTCTCCGGTTCATTACCAAATAGGGATGTATTCGTAAAATGCTCACAAGCGTAAGCGGTGTTCTTCGAATATCTAGATTCTAAGAATAAGTAACGTAAAGTTACCTCGCCAGTTAACCGCACTGATTATGCATCAGTATCTATCAAATTATATTGTAAATACTGTACATTGTGTATTATACGTATACATAACGAGCTAAAAATATATCAAATGCGAGTATAATAAATGAATATCAAAGATATATTCTGTCTCATTATTTTATCTCAACATGGCTATTGAGATCAGATTACATCATAAGATTGAATTAGAAATCAAGGAGTACCATCCCGATCATGAAAACGAGAATCAAGCAATCTGGATTATTCGTCTCTCTTTTTGACCTGCAAATGGATACGACTTGCCACCTACTTGACTTGAAGAAGCTCAATCTTGAGCTCAATAGTAATCACGTTGGTTCGCGTAGCAAACCAAATCGTGGAATGAGTGTCAACTCATTCTGCGTTATAAATTTTTCGTCTTCCCACGCTTGAAAGAATGAGCCCGGTAGGGTTTGTCATTGACAAGTAGAGAGTTGTTGACCAGCACGTCGTTCCCATACGTGCAAAAACACTCAATTACTCCACCACAGCAAAAGTTTCAATCTACACAAATTCTCTTCGCTCAATACTGCGATCGGGCTGTCCATTCTCTGATGTAGTACGTAGCGCCTTTCATTCCTTCACAAAATGAGATAATAACTCCAAGATGTCTACCAGTCTTCAAAGTCCTTAAAGTCCTTATTTTCTCCCAAAAGTCTCGAAGTTCTCTAAAGGCACTGAATTGCTAGGCTCGGTCCTTAACATTTTGAGATTCGCACACGAAAAAGAAGTATCGTGACTTCAAGTATGAGCGCGTATTCTGAATGATAAAGTCGCACCTTTCATAGAAATGCATCAGTAGGCAAGAATTTCTCGGTCAACAAAGAGTTTTTAGTTGGGAATCTTAGCAAAGACTGGGTCATTCCCAACGATATGTGCAGTCTTAAATATTGATGGAGTTGTGAAAATTTTCAAAATGATGGAGCTGATGATTTCTGCATTCAAAAACTCATGGTTCAACAAGAAAGATGCTTTGAATAAGAAGACAGTGAAGAGAAAGAAAATTCGTTGTACAAGAAAATGTAGCGCAGTGATTGAATAACCTCAGAATTTAAGAAAGAACGATCTGACTGAAGTCATAAAGAGGAAATGCGATTATTAAAAGGACAGAATCGAAGTTCAAAAAGTATCTCCAACAATTAGGGCTCGATGCATTGGTTTGACTTGATATAGAGAATTTTTGGATAGCCAAACCTCAAGACATCGTTTAGTGGACATACTTGTGAAGAGAGGAAGTTTTGATGCGAGAAAAGAAGTCAGTTCCAGTGAACTATCATTTAAGTCTTTAGTACTCGTTCAGTATAACTTCGCCGTGAGGATGTTGACAAAAACACAGAAATTAAGAAATCAACATAATGACCTCGAAAACGACTAACGTGGCCATTCAAACGCCCTCTCAACAAGAGGGTGTCCGATCTTGGGATCACTGATTTGATCGAAACTGCAGAAATCGTCTACATTTAGCACTAAAAGTTAACATCGGAAGACGCAGAGTCTAACTGTTCGAGCCGAACACTGCGACCTTCTTTACCGTCCGATAAAACAACCGAAAATTGGTTAACGTGTAAAGAAGGTCGCAGTGTTCGGCTCGAACACTAACGCCTAACGGTTTTTGAGATAAAGCCCAGAATATGACTATTGCCTATTATTCCCATGTGAAATAATGATATCTATAGATATACTAACAATGTTAGTGTCATAGACTGGAGCTCGAAAATGATTCAGCGTTAGCTAAGACATATAAATTTTAGGTCGAGTTGACAATCGGGAAGTTTATTACTTGCATCACAAAATATGTGTAGATCGAGGCATATGCAGCCGTGACTTTCTGGAGTATAGCTTTTGAGAGTGGGAATGTTCGTACCGCATTCATTTCGTCAAAAAGTATAGTAGTTCCTCTGAAACCACCATAAACTCCGCGTCTCAAGCTCCAAGCAGCTGTTTTGGGAGTAAGATTACATCGGGAACGGAGAAGCTCTACCTTATCGACATTCACCATAAATTGATTTAAGATGAAACGAAACAATATTTCAAAAAAGTGACTCCAAGCTATCCTGCGTATCAGTAGAATAAACCACTGTGTAAAATTTTGAAGCGATCCTTCAAAAGCTCTTGGAGTAATTTGAGCTACAGTGCAAATCCATTGTAATTACACGACAGCTCAAATTACTCCAATAGCTTTCAACGAATCGCTTCAAAATTTTACACATTGGTTTATTCTACCGATACGCGGGGCAGCTTGGGGTTACTTTCTCGAAATATTGCTTTGTCTCACTTTAAATCAATTTATAATGAATGTCGGTAAGGTAGAGCTTCGACATGACCTTAAAAAGCATGATTTTCAAATCAATCGTAGAGTTTTCTGGTCGGATTCGCAAACGGTATTGAGCTGAATCAATTCCAACGCAAGCTTTTTCAAACCATTTGTCATGCATAGGTTAGGTGAGATAAGCGAGGCAACGCGAAATTTAGAATGGCAATGGGCGCCTTCCAAACTCAACCAAACGGATGACGCTACAAAATGGTTGCCTGACTCTTTAGAAGAAGATAGCAAATGATTCAATGGTCCACTTTTCCTTCTAGAAGATGAATCTGCATGACCCACAACCAAAAACTCAAAACTGACCGACGTTGAACAAAGTGAATTCGAGCAGGAAAAGCGTTTTGTTTGTATCACTGCGGATTCTCTACCAGTAGTGGCCTGATTTTACTCGATTTTGATGGTGGATCAAGTTGATCAAAACTGAAACTACATCATTAGTTCTAAAAATAACTCATAAATGGTTGGAAAATGAGATTTCAGATAAACAGCTGCGACACTAATAGGTGCAACTATAAATCTTTTACGGTAGCAAAGATCAGAAATATCAAGCAGTCGTGGCTGTAAATTCCTATTTGAGTGTTGAAATACTAATCAGTGATCGAGTCAGTGGTGCACATCTGAATATCTGACTATAATCATGTTATTCATTATATCAATGGCCCAGAGTAAGAAGGAATCATCCAAAAACGTAAAAGTTAGAAGGAACTATCTAAAGTTTTTTGGTTAAACGGAATTCGGATCCAAAAACATCTGGCTAAAAGGAATTATCCAAAAGTGTCTGTAAACGGAACTATCTAAAAATTTTTGGTAAGAAGGAACTATCCAAAGATTCAAGAATTAGAGGGAACTATTCAGAATCACGAGAGTTGAAAGGAACCATCCGTTGGTGTCTGATTATAAGAGGAATTATCCAAAAACGTAAGGTTCAAAAGGAACTATCCAAAAATTTTTGGTTTGAGATAATTATATAATTCCTTTCAACCAAAAAATTTCTCGGTAGTTCCTTATAACCAAAAACTTTTGGACAGTTCATTTCAACCAAAAACTTCTGGATAGTTCCTTTTAAACGAAAATTTTTGGATAGTTCATTTTTACTCTTACGGTTTTGGATAGCTCTTTTTAACCAAAAATTTTTGGCTAGTTTCTTTTAAGCGTTACAACTTTGGATAGTTCCTCTCAAAATGTTTAACTCTTACCTTCTTAGATAGTTCCTTCTTACTTTGAACCATCGATATATCTTGTCACAGAACATTAGTAATCCCTCAAATATATCAATAGGTAGTTTCTGGGGCGATTCAAAAGGTCATCCGGAGTACACTCGCTAATGTATAGGATTGACAGATATTGGTCTTCAATTGTACTATAGGATACTGCTATGCTTCACATACAATTACTTGTTTTCATTTCCCATTGATTCATTTGAATTATCAGCACGCTTGCACATGTTGACTTCTAGTCTTATTGATTTGAAAAATTGCTCCATAATTTTGAAAAGTACCTATAATAGTTCTGCTTGATGTGCATCTGAACCAAGAACGGTGCACCAGATTGGGGGAGGAAAAACGTCTCCAAATTTGATATCAGGGTTTTGAAGTTGTTTCATTTACTCTCACACTTTTTTATATTAGTTCACATGATTCAAAGACGCTTGATTTTCAAAGTATGAAAAAAATCAAAAGGATGAAGTATGCAGCACGGGCTCATTTTCAGTCCAAAAATTGTACAGCAAGGATGCAGGTGTGTGGAGGGTTATGAGGAAAAATTTATATTTGAAAAGTCAATTCTCAAGTCAAGTAATTGCTTATCGCTGATATTTCAAGAAATGAGGACGGCAAGACTGTTTTATGGTATAATAGGACGGCATGGTTAGTTAAAAACTCTAAATAGTGCGTGAGGTGAAATCCCATCATCTCAAAATTCTTTGACAAGAGATACACGGTGAGTTATCGATGAAGAAAAACAAATCGCACCACATGTATTCAACGAGCCAGCTTGATTCTGTCACGAGCTAACATTGCATCAACAGAATTATCTGAGAGCTTCGCGCACCAGAATCTTATCGCTCCGGACGTCGTGCTCGTCGAATATATATTAAGTTTTGAGTCGCGCGGAGTCACCAGTATTGACCGGGCCTCCAAACGAATTGGAACGAGCCAAGAGACAGAATTCGTCAGTCAACATGAAGCTCCTACTTATTTTCCTCGTAATCACCGTGGCAGTGTGTTCCGCTGACTGTGAGTCTAAGTGATATTTATGATTTCACATTTACATTTTGAGAAATGAATAATTTGAAAATCGACGAACACCGCACGCCTGTAATGAGTACACCCTAAAATTGTGCTTACAACATTGAGTCAGTAGAAAACGTCCAAGATCGAACAAAGAAGATTTTGAATTATAATTCTCTTTTTGGGACTGATACAGAATCCAGTTCGAGATAATGATAAGTTTCACAACATATATGCTTTTATAGAATTTGTATGTAAATATTGAAATTCATTCGATCAAAAGTTTATAAATAAAATGAGCCTGCATCGGTTGCAGATTCCGACTGATCAGACATTATATGTATTTATACAGTCGTGACATCTACCGTTGAAAAGTTTCGCGGTACGATGAACTTTCCTACAGTGAGTCGAGTGAGTGTCATCATTTATCAATTTGTTCAACATGCTCAGGTATTCTGAGGTGACATGCTGTGAAATCGATCGTCAAATTCCATTCACTTGAATCCAGATTCACTTGTGAGCTTTACGCCGAATTGTCTAGAAATATTGTCTCGAATTCTGAGAGACTATTTGAAAAGAATAAGCTTGCATTAATGGCGCTACAAACAAACCTCAAGTACATATGTGCGAGATCAATGCAGGTTTTCGTTTTATGTTCTTTGCTTGCGGAATTGTTGCTGAGTTTTCAAGAAATCACGCATGAAAATCAAAAGAGACATGCAGGTATCCTTCAGCACAAATTATGCTCCATAGATAATAATACACATCAACCCTCCAAAACTTTTTGAGCATTTCCAACATTTATACCTTTCAAGGATGAGAAAATTTATCTGATGCGGTTTCCAATGAAGCGATGAATCGGGTTTCTGAGTCTACCAACAAGATGTCACATTTTTGTTATGTAACCAGTAAAAAAAGTGCGCACTGTGCGTGCGTGAATAAATAGCAGAAAATACCGAGGTATTTATACCGCACTGAAAAATCGCATCAAAAGTACAAATAGAGCTAGCAGCAATGACTGACTTCGGACAACCAAAAATCAGATTGATCTAAGAATCATAAGATATGTTTGCGGTTTGGGCAAATTATTAGTAGAGTACATAGTTCAAATAAAATGAAATGCCGCAAGCGCTGAAATACCACAAATATAGAATCGTGACCGTTTCTCTAAATCCTTGGAAAATATTGAAGCGTCGTTACGTCTAAGGTAGGACTTTGGTGACTTTGGGTCATAAATCGATTTTTTTGAGATTGTGGCTTTCAGATAGCATAATTCTCTTAAAAAAATACATTTCTAAGTTCTAATCTTTTGAACATCTTAAAATTAGTTCCAGAAGCCTTTGGCACAAAATAGACGTCGTAAACTTTTTTGAAAATATCGGAATTCACGTTTATTTGACCAAGTTGAAAAAAGTTTGCGACGCCCATTTTGTGTCAAACGCTTCTGAAACAAATTTCAACAAATTCAGAAGGTTGGAACTTGAATATGTTAGTATTTTGTTAAGAGAATTATGTGCTATCTTAAAGCCACAATCTCAAAAAATCGATTTTTGACCCGAATTCACCAGAGCCCTACTTTTACTTGAAGTCGATATAATTTATGAGGTGTTGATATGTTGATTGTAAGAATTTGATTTCTCTGTTGCAGTTATATCCGATATTAAAGACAAAATTGGAGAGACAATTCTTTGCAATGGGTTGCAAAGTGCCCTCTGTTCAACCAAATGTATCTTCAAAGATAGCTTCTGTTTCAAATCCGATGAATCTCTCGGTTACACTTGTAAATGTTCCGGATAGACCTGCGAATTCCTTAAATGGTGAGCTGTCCAACGCGCTCTTGGTGAGCCTTATTTCGCAACATCTTTATGTGCGCCTGACGAGATTAGATGTGTTGATAATGGAGGAAAACACCATGTGGCTATTTATCGTAATACTCATTGGGAGCTCTTACTTTGCAGTGAATAATCATTGTGCTCATAATAAAACAAGTATTAATCATTAGAGACTCTTTTTCACACCCTGTAAACTCTGTTCAAAATAAAATTCTCGATTTCCAATACAACAAGGTTCTTCACAATTTACTATTCCTTCAGTTGTAATATTCGTGTCAAAATGACTAACAAGTAGAGGACCAACCTTGTGGATCACGGATTTGGCTAAAACTCTGGGAATCATCTTGTTTCGGTGAGAAATGAAGATATCTCAGAGGGTTTAGGCCAATAAGTCCTCTGTTCCGAGATACAGCTATGGACATCAGCGTTGCTAGTATACCTATACATGTGGCTTTTTAATACGGGCCTATATGGGCAACGCTAATGTCCATCGCTGTATCTCGGAACAGAGGACTTATTGGCCTAAGCCCTCTGAGATATCTTCATTTCTCACCGAAACAAGATGGATCCCAGATTTTTGGCCGAATCCGTGATCCACAAGGGATCCATCAATGATCTTCAGAACTTTAAGACTTGATCAAATTTTGCACTCGCCAGAATACTATTGACTTTGTTGGTACATGGCTAACTTATTGATGTAACATCATCGCAAATGATAACCTATAATCATTTAGTCCGTAAATCACTGCATGATCGTGGTCGTGTATTCTCCATAAACTTGATCATAGTGGTCTTCCTATAATGAACTGTGTCGCAGCACCCATAATGAAATATTCCTCTGCTCAATTGATTCTTTCAATCTTGAAAACTTTGCAATGGATAATGCTCTTACTCCCACATCATCAAAAGTTACACGGAAAATAAATTTATTGCATCATCAACAACGATGTGGCCGATCATTCTCGTCACCAAGGTGGTTGGAGCGAATTATCAACCACTTTTAATACGAATTTCACTGAAGTGGTGGAATTGTAATCACTAAGATTGTATTTTAACCGCAAGTAGGCCTTATTGAAAACTCTGTTGTACTTTCCAATCATATAATACACTACTGGCTGGGAACTTGTTCACATTCTCATCGTATTGTAGAACACAAAATTGTCAAACCATTCTTTCGGATCAATAAACACGAAACGCTGAAGTAAAAAATTGCCCTGATTTGAGAATTGCGCTCAATAATTGAGACTTGCCGCGCCAGCAATGAAGATGCGGATCCGAGTGCGGATCGCGACCGTTATAGGGAGCCATATATCCTTACGTCGACGAAGATAAACAGCCCGCGTAAAAAATGAAGCACTCTCGGAGATTACCGATGGCCGAGCATACGTGTATGGCCCACGAAGGAAGGATCGCGAATTCAGCAGCAATCCTTTCGAAGCCGAGGGTCATAATACTTATGCGTCTGCATATATAGCCGCATCGCAGCGACTGAGCTGAACGATGGGGCGGTCTGCTGGTGGAAAAGGGGCATCGGGGTAAATGGAGTGGACAGCGGCCGGCATATGCCGCGTCTCGGGGCGGCCGCTCGACTGGAAGCTCCCGATAACATTGAGCAAGAAAGAGAAAGCTCCATAGCTTGGGAAATATGATTTATACGAGCGGTGCCGCAATCTCGATGCGGACACAGTCCATCGGTCGCCGCCGCCCGCGACGGCTTTATGCCGCTCTCCACCCCGCGCACACGATGTTAGCACATTCTTTCCAGGCTGACTATCGCACTCGCAGTAGCTTGACTCTTTTCGCTCTTCTGAAGAGTCACTCTCACCAAGAGGGTATCCAAGCACCCATACATGCGCGGATTTAACTGAATTTTTGGGAGCTCTATTTTTAGTACCAAAAACCTATCGTCTATTGGTGCTGAAGAGACAGGGTCTCGTGCCCAATGAAGAATTATTATCCGGTACAATTCTTGTCATTTTTGGTAGACTATGACCAACGAGAGAAAGTTAAATTGCAGTTTTCTTTTTCCGTGACCGATAAATATTTTTTTATTGGTGTTAGAAAACGCCCGCAGACGGACCTTGATTCAAATGTCTGACACGTAATCGTGACATCACTTTATAGAACGATATATGTCACGTGTGTTTCTACAGCAGCAAAAAACTCTGCAACCACGGCACCGCAACCTCACTTGCAATGGGATATGAATTATGGAAACGCCTGTGTCTCCCGCAAAGCTTCAGGTTCTAGACTTTGTAACAAGCCAGAAACTCCCCTTTCCTTCAGAATACACTAAGTTTGTCACGACGCTTGTCATGGCAGACGGTCGTGACAAACGCCGTGACAAGCGTCGCGCCGTAGGCTCATGTTGAAAAGCGATATCCATAGCTATACTCGCAATGTCAATGTCATAGGCTGTAGCTAGGAAACGTTTGAACTTTGAACTCTGTGTGATTTCGAGTACTGTTCTTTGGTGAAAACGATTGCCAAAGTCTCAGCCAAATCGATGATCTGAAGTCCTCGAACTCTTCTTGTAGGTATACACCAACTGCTCTGCGAGACAGAGGATTATTTTGTGTATTATGGCCAACCTATTTTTGCCCAAAATTCTCTGGGGACGCTGGCCACCCAAACATCACCTAAAATTGCTCCATTATATGTAAGAAGAACTTCCCCGGTGTTTCTTTAAATAAGGGTAGTGACACAACTGTTTGCTGGGTGGGTCGATATGAAAAATTCAAAATTTCTTCTTAGGCGAAGCATGACGATCCGAATCCATTTCAAAACATCTGCATGACTCAGTAATAACTGTAGAAGTAGAGATAATATATTTTATACAAAAAATATCAATAAACATTCAACAAATCGTAAAGAAAGTCAAAAAATAAGTTCGAAACATATTTTCTTGTAATGACAAAATTACATTGTCATTGCAACAATAGAACTACATAGTGGTGCGACTATCACAACATCTACTTCATTGTCATCATTGTTAAGCACATGCCTAAGATCTTTAAGAAGATATAGATTCTCAATGTGAACGAGAAAGAGACAAGATTCGTCAACTCACTAATCGAACGTAAAACTATTTCTATAGCGGACATATGTGTTTCCGCTTAGCTTTCAGTCAAAGTGATATGAGTTTTGCTCTCTGGATCATCAAAAAAAAACCACTCTAGATCATTTGGAGACACGCAAATAACATTAACTATCGGTTTCTCCGCGAAAGCAAGAGATTGTCATAGTAAAGTGAACATACTGAACTTTTTATATCGTTTCTGCCCAATGGATCGTTTCCGACCCACCTTAATTTTTCCCATTAAAACTTGAAATCCGGACGCGGCGCTATTCATCCATCATCTACGGAATAAACTCTATCAAATTCACGAGCCAGATTTAAAATTGCAATGGTATTGTTAAAGTATACTTACGATATCTTCCGAGGACCTTGTCATGTAGCGTGGCATTTTGACTCGCAGGTAGACGTAGATTGAAGGAGAGAGCCTGATCGCGTATGTACCATTAGAATATTTGTGAACAAAGAGCCCAAAGCCAGTTTGGTGCCATTGGAGGCCCTACAGTAGTCTCTAGATTGATTTCAATCGTGGGTCGAAAACGACCCACTGGGCACAAATGGGTTAATGTGTACACCCTCTCTCGGACTCGCCTGAAAGTCCTTTTTCGTAGATCTGATCTCGAGCCTGGAACATTTTGGCTTTGTTAGACTGAACAAGGCCGTATCTTTTTAGCTTATATTAAAGGCTTTGAAACAAACTCCAGAGTGAGCTAGAGTGTACATTGAACAGTATTGAAATATGCCAAAGTGATGGGTTTCTGGAGTTTCTGCTGGGTTAGTGGTGCCTTCATAGGTGTAATTGGCATGCATGGGTATGATACGGCTAAACCGTAGGCCGTAGCTCCAAAACTATCAGGCGTTAGATTGTTTCACGTTGGATATCGTCTTTCAGTGCTACAAGGAGACGATTACCAAAGTTTTAGACGAATCCGTGACACAGAGGTCATGCACTCTCGTGATTAGATTATACGCGCTCTGAGATAATTGTATGGCTCAATATGACTCGACAAGCTTAAAAGACTATGGAAACGCGTGCCTAGACTTTAGTGAAGTTGACAAAAGATGTATATCCTTAGAAGATTTTTGTAGAAAACTCTGAGGTAATGGTAATAATTAATGAACCTCACCTGTTGTGGGAGATCTCAGAATTGTTAACGCTTATCTTTACTCTTACTCTGAAACAAAAATATTACTGCCCCATGCTTATGCTTTTCGATGTCCAGTAATTGTAGAGATTATCTTCACCAACGTCTCATACCGATTACGTCCGATTTTTTACCGAAAACTCTCTAAAAAACAATATTTAATGTATCAACAACTTTGCTCACGTAGTAAGTCGGTACAAATTGCAAACTGTAAAAAATACCGAGTCAAAATCTTAACAGTGATATATTCTTTGACTATAAATTTTGGAAAATCGAGAGGGATGTGAAGGGCAAAGATCAGAAAGACCGGATTCGGGACGTGAATGATATTCTGCCTCGAATTCTGGAATTTGATGAATTTTTCCGTCTGAGTCGATCGAAATTGAGTGTAAACTGTATTATGTATGACATCCGGGATATAAAAAGTCTCGATATTGCGTATCGGACGGTTTGGATTGAGTGGGCATACGCGAGACGCAATACATAGCCTCCATGATGAATCTTATTCTATTTTGGGCGTGTATTTCATTATTTCTCAACGAATTACTGAGCTCTCGTGGCTTCTCCATTCAATCGATCGTAGCTATATGAATTACTAATGAGAGAGTCGTATTGTGGCTGTATACTATCGGCATCTTGAAACTTTAAAAAAATCTATTTCTGTTGAAACAAACATTCAAAATTCACATCATTAGACAAAATCTTCCATATGCGACGAATTCGTGAGCAGCAATAAAAACAGCACTTCACTCAGAGCACTCGAGCGTTCAGTACCCCCCTTCCTTAAAAAACAGACATTTCGAAAATATCTAATTCAACTTGTCGAGAAAATACGTTTGAATATGAAGATTTCTCTAACTTATGAGTCACAACATCGATTCGGCACGGTACTCTAGAGTTGAAAAAAGTGATTATGCCTATCGATAATCCATTCGAGTTCTCTACATCTCTAATTAGATGTGAAATTTACTTTGGATTATAAGGAAAAATATTTGTCTGAGCGGTTTATCACGAATCCAAGTTTTTTTCTCTAGAGGTACCAACAACAGCATCTGACACAAAAAACCGGGCAGAGCTCTTACCACTATACAATATTCCCTGTTCCGTCACTCTCAAGAGTCCTCAAGGATGCCATATGAAACTTTCTATCTCTAATGAGTCGCCGTCAGAACGCACATCTCCGCATTGAGCGATTGGCCGCATCAGTGTAAATATATATGATACAGTGGCCGCTGCTCGAGGGCACATTTTCGAGCGCGCCAAGCTTCCCGATGCTCGGGCATTATCAAATCTTCCGGCCTACATAAGCGGCAGAGGAAGAGCCTCGTATCGGGTACAGCCAGTAAAAGCTCTTTCCGGATGTTTATCTCGGCCGAAAGTGCGTCACGCCACAAGCACAAGCCGGACATATTCGTCGACTTCTGGCCACGATGTCCCTGGTCGCACGAGCTTCGCGGCTCATATCGCCGTATCGCTCACGCTCTATTTTCAGTCGCCTATCCCGCTCTTACGTGCGTGGCAGCGATCTACTGCGTATCTCAGCGTCCGTCAGGCCGCTGCTTTTCACCAGTGACTTTTTTTATCAATTCATGAAAAGTCGCCAAGCTCCACCCTGACCCCAAAGAATCATTAGGATTCAATTCCGTTGCTGATCTGAGCTAATCCATGATATAGAGGTATGGTATCGCACGTGGATCATGGGCGATTGATTGTGCCACTATAAAAGAGCCCTGTTGAAAACAATCCTTGGGAGATGAAAGGAGAAGCATACCCTATCCATGAGAAATGACTGAAATAGTTGAATGTCAGTGAGAATTTCTACATCTAATTCAATCAATTACGCTGGAAAAATCAGCGTGATTCGCTGCAAATGACGAATTCTCACTGACCTTTAGCTACTTCAGCTATTTTCCACGGAGAGAGTAATTTATCATCTCACATTCTCAACAGAGAGCCTAATTTCAGCTATTAAGATGATGGTGATTCCAAATCGGGCGAGATCGTGTAAATACCACTCACATATTTCGTTACAAGTGTGAAAACGTGGAATTACTATTCGCTTGGAGGAATGAAAGTTCAATTCATCGGCACATTTAAGTATAGCTTCATCAGAAGCGGTATAATTGGAAATGACTTGAGGATTAGATTCTCATGTACTCCTGTACTAATGTGACTGTGCCCAATTTCGTAATGTTGAAGATCAGAAATATGTGTGAATTCAGACTTGATTGCGTATTCCTTTCATGTTAGTTATGTTCAAAGAAAAAAAAAGCGATTTGGACCAATCCAAGATTATTTTTGCATTTGCAAAATCGGAAAGTCGGTTTTGGACACCCCCATCTAATTTTTGTTGCGATTTCACAAACTTGGTAAAAACTGCGTCACAATTCTTTGGCTGAATCAATTCCATCATACCGTAGCTCATTCGATTTCTCATTTCAATACCTTCAAAATACTTCTTCCAGAGTCACGAGAGTCGACTTTGGACCGATTTTGCAAGCAAATTACAAGCAATGATTGAGCAACAGCAGGGTGTAGTCAGTTTTGTGAGTCTCGCGTATTCTTATGGCCATTCACGAAAATCACAATTTTGCATCTTTTTCGTAAAATGACAATATCTTTGCTTTCAATGGTGCGGATGAGATATTACTTTGCAGATAATTACGGAGTCTTTCATGTGTGAGGAGATTCATTGACTAGAACTGGATTCGATGATTCGGAGATCCGGTCATTCACGGTATCACGAAATCGGGCATACCTTCTTGAGGTCTCTTAAATAGTCACCTCTCTTTCAACTTCAAATTTCTCCGACACCGTTCGATCTAATCGAATGTATCTGAGCTTATCCTTTAGAGGGTTTCTGAAGAGAGCTTTAAAACGAGCTTACTCGTGTTGGAAAATATGGAGGAAAACCAAAGTTATAGCAAATAGCAAAAACCGCTTACTATCACGAAATTGGGTACACTCAATTCATTTATCTGAAAGAGAAAAATTGTTTCGCAGTCAGTCAGAAACCAATCATCTCCTATTGCATCGAAAAAGCAGTTCACCGAACTATAAAGATTATGGTATCGACTCACAGATGACGCGAGGATGTATCGTAATATGGTGCCGTCAATGGCTGTGGCCTCATTGACGCAACTCATTCTGTCGATAGAGTGAGACCGAAAATACTTCTTACATTGTGCCGAGACGAAACGTGACATTCTCAAGATTCTCGAGGTCTCTCACATTCTTCAAACTCACGACTCATATCTCCTCGAGTATTTCAGATCGGAATACCAAAAAGAAAAGCTTCGCTGTTGCGTGTTATCAGTCTCATTTTGCGCTGCATGCTCGCACGATCTCAGAGAATTTTGATTTCTCACTTCACCAGACTAGACATCTTCGACTCGAAACGCGAGAAAGGGAAAAGGAGTCGATTCTAGTTTGAATGCGCGCTGCATAATGAAGCGTCAGCTAAAAGCTTGCGAGATCCTCGTTCATTCGTCGATCGACACGCGGCGCGCCACGCGTAATTTTGGCGGTCTCGAACGCTTATTACCGCGTGTCACGATTTATTAATAACTTTTGCGCTCAAGCCACCGAGTCGCCGATGCGCAGCTGAATCTTGCGGTAGAGCCTTGCCCGCGCACGATGACTTCGATCCCAAACGGCGCGCGAGAGTTCACTCGTCCCATCGGAAGCTCTCGCCAGAGGTCACATTTTCAAATTCCACGCTGTACCAATCGAGCGTATCTATTTTTAAGCGATGATTCCATGGTTACACCGCTGTATAGAGGAAAGACCAATCGTTTGCAGGTGAAGATGATTCGATATCTAATTAAAACCTTGCGCGGATTGATGCTGCCTAATGAGTTAATCAGCGTGAATAGTCATTTCCTGCGGGTAATGCTTACCTTATTCAGCGCGTGCGATCGCGAAAGATTGAAATAGGATCAAGCTAGTCGACTCATTGAGCACCTCGTTCTTTAAAATTACTCATGGCAAGCTCAGGAAACGATGCTATCGACGCTATCGATAGAGGACATACCTGAATTATTCTTAAAATGTTTTCATTGATGAAATAATCTCGGGAGAGATCCCACAAATATTTTTAAAAATGCCGTCAGTGAAGATGCTTTATTATTGGACCTGATGAAGAGTTGAGAAAAGCAATTTACTCGAAAATAAGAGCAGCGAGTGAGACTATTTGTGAAACATGCAAAGTTTAAACAAGCTCGCAACCTTCGCACTTTTAAGCTGAGTATTAGTTACACTAAATGTTCTCTGTTTGACTTGCAGCCGGATGTGAAATTTGAGAATTCTTACGTATTTTGTTAGTCCACCTTTCTACTCTAGGTATCGGTTTTTTTTTAGATTTGATAGATACAGGTGCCTTTCACGAGCCACAAACATGAAGAATTAATTCTTGTCGTTCTCCCGGAATATTTGGTCGACTGAAATGCGAAACATTACATCTAACACATATCAATCGATGAAATAGTAGTTTATATGGCGTGGTGCGGGAACGCGTTTTTTTCGCGAACGAGTGCGATAAACTTGTATATCGCACGTGTTCGCGAAAGAAACGCGTTCCCGTACCACGTGATATAATTTATTTTATCGCTAGCCCCCCTCGCAAACGCGTATTTACGTGCGACGCTGTTCGAGCCTCGCGCGCAAAGACGCATTTTCGAGGTTGAATATTTAAAAGCTTTGGTATTACAATGTTACCAAGCCAATGAAACATCATTCCCAACAAGATATTACTATACAGTGGCGAAATTCTAGATTAGCGACGTTTTTGGAATATGTGTAGTATTCTAGATATCGGGTAAAGCCATAAACTACGAGTTATGTGACCGTTCAAGTAAGTATCTTCATCATCATCAATGACAGCGATGACTCCTCACAACTCTCGCTATGTATCTTAATCAAAGCCATAAGGGTAGACATCAAAGTCGCTAACGATGCTCTTCAACGAGATATCGAGACCAAACTGATGCGTAAATCATCCTTACCCACGTGATTTTCGCATATGCGTAGAATGAATACTACAAGCTGTGCGTGTCTGCCTCGGTATCTGTCGATAACTCGCCGATACACTCAAGTAAACACACTCCGCGAAGATTGGCGCATGAATATAAATCAGAGTCGGGTGCCCCGTCGATTTCTGCACGATGCCGGCACGCGCGAGCAATCGAGGAAAAAAGGAAAAAAAGAGAAGGGTCCAGCCGAGTGCCGCGAATATCGGCGCAGGCAATCGATACGCCACGGCCTTTACGAACGCAAATAAATTGATAGTTGTCGCACAGGCGGGACGTCCCCTAATATTTCCGAGTGTAATCGAGGGGGTGTGCTCTCTCGCGCACTTCTGGAAAAAAACGGGCGCGCACCGCTCCATGGAGAAGTTAAAATGAGCCAAATTGTTATCCTCGAATGTGGGGTCGGATGTGCGCGGAAGTTGCATGCGCCCATCGGATGAGACAGATTCGTGATTGTTGGGCGCAAAGGATGCGCCAGGGAGGTAATTGCCCGAGTATTGCATCTGAAATTGATCTTCTTCTTTTCTTGCCATCAATTCAAGAAATAGTATTTTTGACAGTCATCGTGTCGATGTAGAGTCTCCGATGCTCCTATTTTACTGTTGGTTCGATGTCAGACGTCCGATGTGATTGTGGAGAATAAGATTATGAGAAATTGGGTTGTCATCATTTTTATTGCAACTAGTTTGTTGATCACGCAAAATAACAGCTCCCGAACCTGTGGATTTATATTACGTTATCCATGTACGCATACCTTGACATCATATTTATTTGTTATTTGGTTTGGAATTTTCAAAGAGGTATGTATCAACATCCTCACTATATAAAAAATGGGTGAAGCAATGAATCATTTAACTGATAATGCTCGACGAGATAATTTTCTCCGATTAATCATGACTTAATGAGGATCCTTGGACCTTTTACTCGATATAGTCTGAAGCTTAATGACATCAAATTTGACGGTTTTCACGGTATTGAACGATATTTTTCAAATATCTAGCAACTTCTATTTCTTCTTGTGCTACGTATACCTCGATATTCAAATAAAACATTAATAAATGCAAAACCAATTACTTATTTCTATGAGCCTTTCACCCAAAGACAAGAAGCCACCGCGGCCTAGTGGATAAGGTCCTGGCCTTCAACGCAGAAGGCCGTGTTTTTTCGGTGGTTTTGGTGGTTCGGGATACACCTAAAACTGTAGGCCCCACAAAATAACTTCAAAAAGAGGTTGAGAATGCGTTAATGAAATTTTGAAGAATGACAAGAATGTTCGAAAGAACTGAAAATAGTTTTTTACCACACGGGGATAAAAGTACGTGATTCTCTCCCGCTCCGCCGAGCGGGACCCACACTTACTTTCTCTCCCTCGTAGTAAAAAGTATAATACGCTTCTAGGAAGTGAAGAGAATCACGCCCTTTCGGGTTCTTATTTCTCTCGGCTTCGCCTCGAGCGATAATGTTCACCCGAGAGGGACTAACCCTCTTTTACTCCCTAGGTGCGTAATGTACTATTTCAATATACGTATGTCCGTCATACGGCGTCAAGTCTTACCATCACGCCAATTTTGTCAAGTACGTTTTGTAAATTGTGACCAATCCAAAAAAGATGTCAAAATAGCTCATTTTTATATTCATATTTCGAAGAGCAACATTTCAAATTATCCTTATTACGCGAGACAAGGCTTTGTTTCTTCATTCAACTGGGTGGATGATATGATATGGAGCATAATAGAAGAAGTAGATTTTAACACCTGTATGACAGTGTCCAGAGGATTGGATAGAATAGATTCCCAATAAACTATAGTCATCTATACTTTTCATCCCGTATTCATCCAAGAAATATCCCATATGAGTTATAAATGCATTTCTCAATCCGGGAGGGTTTCTGTGGATAAACGGTTGAGATAACATTGTGGTGCCATTCAAAATTTATATGATTTCTGATTCTCGAGAAAATTCCTAACAGTACGAACTTTAATTGTTCTAAGCTTCTCGGTATACTATTGGTCGAGTCTCACACGGTTCCCTTAACCAAAAGTTAACATCAAGTTTAAAACATTAACATCGTCGTTCAGATGTTCACATTTCCATCTGCTTCGACATAAATTCCGACTCTTAGTAATGAAATTATCTCTGATGTGTTTTCATCACTTATTCTAAGAACCATTCACGAGATATCGATTCATGATAGCACATAACAACCAACCACACACACACCACATCTTCGATATGACTTTTTTCAAGCTACTCGCTTCTCGAGCGGTGGGCGCGTCGCGTCACAAGTGTCAAGAAGACGTGCTAGAGAATACAAGAGAGCCAAAAAAAACTTAGATAATACACTGTCGAGACAGCACTCGTGACAGCAAACAGTAGTGAGTGCAAAAAAAACCGAATAGAGTTGAGCATTGAGCGTAAAGACGGGACTCTGGCCGAGCAGACCATGCAGCAGCGAGGGAGTGTTTTATTGGCTGGTTTCCGTGGGGTGAAAGCGAGCGCTCTGGGCTTCCTGTCGCGCGCTACGAGCTCGGCTTTTTAGCCCTCGATCAGCCATCCCCCGCGACGTATACCTAACCCTGTCGCTGACGACGAGCGAATGCACTGTCTGCGCTACACGACGATGATCTGGACGAAGCGGAAAGGACTCTCGTACTGCCGGCCGATGTGCCCCGCTGCCAGTGACCGTCCGCTCAAAAGAGCCTGCCACCCTTCCAATTGTCAGCGCAGCGCTCGCTGACCGGTTTTGCTTGGCGCGCTCGCCACGTATGCTTGCACAGATACACAAAACGATTATTCAGATTCGAGAGCGAGCGGATGTGGGTGAGTCAGTCGGGCGAGCTCGATGCTCTACTGTTCCGGTTTGACGAATTGGTTGATTTGGCAAACGTTTCAACATATGCGTGACGTCTATGTGGGAAGGGATGCGTCTCTTGGATTTTAGAAAAGTAATCTGTCTCGCGTGATTGATTTTGACATCGAAGATGTTGTGGTGGAACTGACAAAACTGGACAACTGGCGAAGACTAGTCATAGTCGATGGAGTGACGAGATATGTGCTCGTGAACGTCTTACTACCGTATGTATGAGTATGAACATCTCTCCGTCATCGATAGGAAACTACTGAGTTGGAGAATAATTGATCTCATATTGGAATGATGATTTAATGCTCGCCGGTAATAGAGGACGTCCACGTCAACTTCAAGCAATTTCTGGAATTATTTTTCAAAAATTCCCGGACCATTTTGTTCCATTTGGGGTGTTGGAAGAGATATTTCCCACAGTTTTTGAGTCGGAATTTTTTTTTTTGGACCAAGATAGGCCAATATTAGTGATTTGAACGAAAGATACAAAACACTCAGGAGAAGAAAATTCATCTGCGTAATTTAGTCATAACGTTGAAACGGCTCAACCAATCACAAGAAAAGCATTTGAAAGAAGAGTCAAAAACCTA
>JAPYYZ010001369.1:0-15542 GCA_030522705.1 Eretmocerus eremicus
GCTGAGATACGCTTTTTTATCTAAACGTCATTATCTCTCTGAGTTTTCAAAATTTCCAAAATATCCTTTTACGGGAGCATTGAAAAATGTTTCCGCTATCTGCTGAATTTTTTTCAGCCGCACGATCCGATTCCACACACTGGTGAGCGCTCTCAAAGATGGGGTTCCTCAAATTCAGTGGATTTTCTGCGTTTTTTAACCTATTAATGATCATTATGGCTGTGATTTTGATCGGATTGAGTAAAATCAAAATGGTATCGGTAGCCAAGAACATCACCTGGACTACTGTGTAGGTAGAAAAAATTAGGTATTTTTTTCCGCGACGCTGATACAAAGAAAACTCAGAGATCAATAATTTTTGAACCGATAGTAGATGTTGAATTCTGAGAAGATACATTGACAGAAAATCAAACGGAATTCATGTAAAAAATAAAAAGGAGGTATACTGTTTCGCCCCGATCCTCCGCTTAGGCTCGTCAGTATGACGACGGAGGATCTATCATAGACAGTATTGCGGATCTGTTCCATTGGTGTAGAGACTTCTATTGTAGGAATAAGTTATATATTAAGAATGAACGAACGAGTAACCGTCTGACATCTGGGATGAGAACTCATCTCGTGTTTATCAAATTTTGACAGAGTTGTCATAGTTAAATTCCAATTCGTTCTTTCACGGTTGTAAAAATCGTCGGAACATGATGCACATAGATTCAAACTCTTGAGTTGCTCCAGGCTTTCACTGGTTTTCTTACATCTCAGTATCGTATGCATTTGAATCAAAGTATATACTCAACATGATTCTAAGATCTTTCCGGCACTTTTTCATTCCTATTAGAATCCGCAATAATGTCCTCTCAGACTGGAAAGTTTCTGTCGTAAATCCATCAAAGGTATCTTTTGAAAGCGCGAGTATGTAAATCAGTGTTTCATCTTCCTGATGCCATGTTTTGATTAACTGTAACTGAAGATGGTACTAACATCCATTGTCGATTCACTGATTTTCACACAGATGTACGCGTCGAAAAGGGGAAAAAATGTATCCGTCATTGGTTTCATTTCATCTCGCTTATTGGATAGATATTCCTTGACGTTCATCAAGGAGAGGTTCATCCAGTTTTTTTCGTCCAATACTTAGCCATACGATACATCATTTTTTACTCGACACGGCATGGCATAAAAACCAAAATTACAATATTTCGTATTTGCATCAGAGGAGGATGCATATTACGATGATTGACTAAAGATGAATCTGACAGTCATCCAACGCAGAGGATAATCCTCCCAAGAGATTTAAAATCGATTTCAAATGTATCGATGATTGAGCCAAGGTATTGTGTGGTTCCTTCGCTTGGTATCATTTGAATCGAGACCTCATCTATCTCATCTCACTCAAGAACTGAGTTTTGACTATTGTTATTGTTATAAATGAGAATCATCGAAGGTAACATTTTTTCTGTTCAGCGACGACTTGCCCGATCTCAAACACATGATTGATACTCCTCATGGTCAAATTTGGTCAAATCACGGCAGGTTGCGTAGATACGTTACCAACATTGGAAGTGGTCCTAATATAGTGCGCGATAAGTTACGTTGAAAACTTTTACCAGGTACTCATAACAAATGAATTTAAACTGATTGTACTATCTTTTGTCTCAAGCTTTGCAAATTTTCGAACTTAGCCGCATAGCGGTTGCTCTTGTTGCAAAAGTGAGCTTACGCTGTGAAAATAATATTCAAGTGAAGGTCGTACGAGAATTCGCAAATAATCGACGTTCCTTCAAATGCAAGAGTATACTCGAGAAAATGGAATGGTAACCTCATAATGGGAGCAGTATCGTGCATCACCTCAGAATACAATGTAAAATAAAAGTAACCCAATTTCGTGATACTAAACTTGCGCTCACTCTCTCACAGATTTTAAATATTTTCAACGTGATAAATCTCACTCTGCAACTTGTGCCAAATCCTCCAAAGAATTTCAAGTACGTTTAGTTGATTCTAGAATCACGAGAAAAAAATTTTTTCTGAAATCTTCGGGGTCTGTGCTCGATTTTGTGATATGATGCAGTATTTGGCTTATGACATCAACCCAAAATCTAATTTGTCAAATTGTATAGAATTTTCGACGTATTGGAGAAAAAGAGCGTAAGAGTGTATGATGAGTGTGTCAAATTAAGATCCTTTGGTACGATTTTTATCAATGTAAGTTTTAAGAATTTCAAAAGCATATTATCAAGAATTTTGGCGATGGGCTCCCTGGATTTTACGAAGACTAAAGAGCATTACGAAACGGTCTATATTACTACTCCGTTGGTAATATTCTATGGAATTATGAACATGAGAAAAATGCGTGATAGAACTGGAGCTTACGGACATTCGAGATACCAGATATTATTGAGTGCATTCAAGAATTTGAGTACGGTTACCATATGGTACGCACAGCAAGAAAGAACGTATATTTTCTACTCTAACTATGGACTATGAACCATGTCCCAATTGGATCGGATAATAGATTTCAAAGAGGCATTATTTCAAGATGAGAGGCAAGAGGCATTATAGGCTGTTGAAACTTCATGTTTTATTGATCACATAATATCAAAAACAGATAACGAGTCTTTTAATAGAATGTAGTCAAAATTGATGTTTGTTCCTGAACCTTGGCTGAAGCATTAATTTCGATAATTTCTCATGAACCAATAAACTGCAAGGCTCAGCTGTAGATCACGGATGCTTCCTCGCAAAGGAAACAGAGATGGATGTTGTATAATCTCACTGTTGAGACTATCTAGATCCATAAAGCATAACACATCAGAAACGATTCAACAAATGAATGCTAATGAGAGAAGAAAGTCATTAAGCCTTAGACAGATATGAGGCATGGGAAGTTTATACAATTTGAAGTATGGGTCGAAGTTCTTCGCACATGAAATTCCATTCTAGATATTTTGAAAATATCGTGATTCCGTAGCTTGATTAGTCCATGACGAGAGAAACCACACGTACCTGGAATCTATCAATTTCGACGATGTTAATACAAGCCTCGAGTCACGTACAGTGGGAAATTTCTCAATCACAGCGAAACAGAAGAATTATTAGACAGCTTCACGATTGATATAGTGCGTCTTATGAATAAATGGAAATCAATGCGGAGATGATAGGAAAGAGCACGGCCGATGATTCAACTCACTTATGTCTGTCTGGATCCATGAATGTTATGAAGTGACGAAAAGTGAAAATATGCGTATGCTCTATGAATATTCTCTTGTACAAAACATATTTGTGCAGGGAGGTATTTTCTTGAATCAGGGAGAACATGACGACAGATTCTGTACGTGTGGGATTGCTCATTTATGACTGCGTTGACCGTTGTTAATAACAAACCTCATGGCGGATGGGAATATTGAGATACTAGAAAATTCAGATAACAATACTCAAGCAACGACATCGTGATCGATATGTAATCCATTGGAAATTCTAACCCACGCCTCAATACGAAAGGAGTATGCTCGATTTTGACATCCCTACATATGTAGTCTCTGAAATAAGCACCCTTTCACCTATCGTTACATGTACTCACATGTTTCTTATCGCGTCAAAGATGAGAAATGAAGGAAGATTTGAAACAATGTAATCTGATACATATCTATTTTCTTTCATCTCATTAATTTGAGCATTTTCAACCTCATAACGAGGTTGTTTTCGATACTCAAGGTTGGACCAAGAGTTCATTTGATCGAGAAAGATTTTCACTGCCTCTAATTACACATGTGACTATCCTGTCGTGAAAATCCCCAACATTCTCGTTGATTTTGGCGCAAAACTAAAAAACAAGTAAGCATCCTCAATTCATTGATACTTATAGTGAATTCTTGAATATCCCCTCGGATGTCTCTTGCGGATCAAAGCGAATCAGCTGCATGGCTCTATTTTCAGTCGGAAGCGCGTACTTTAGTTTGAGCTCGCACTCAATAGTACTAGAGCTTTGTGGAGCAAACGTACATTTTTATGGTTAATTTCTCCAAGTAGAATTGGAACGATTAATCATCTCGTCCGGATTGGTTGCTTGGAAAAAAATTCTTTAAGCCACAAAAGATGACGTTAAAGTTACAAATAACATTATCAAGATGATTTGTAATTTTTGGGTGTCAAAAAAATTATGTTTGTAGTTATTACAAAAGTTCAAGATTGGGCATAAATCAGCAGAAAATGTGCTATCATAAAAATCAAACTCTCAAAAGTATTTTGGACCCATCCCACAATACGTTTCAGTCGATGTCAATATTGGCACCCCAGGAAGATAAAACTTGAAAAATCTGAATTTACATTCCTATAGAATCTTCAGAAATGTGCGGGATTTCTCTCAAGTAGCGTCATAACTTGATAACTATCCTCACTTTCGAATGAAGAATTTGATCTGAAAAATGTCACCTTGTCTGTTAGTAAATTTCCACTCTTGATTCTCCGACATTTAAACTTTGAGAACAAAAGACATCAACTTCATCAATCAAAGCCTAAGCAAACTCGAGCAAGGAGAAGCGAGACTGAAGTTAAGCGCCAAGAATGGCTCGTATAAAATCTCAAAGAGGGAAGTTCATAAGCTCGGAGGAATTTCTGGGACTATCGTGATTCTGCGTCTCGTGGTCACTTTTTATTTCTGTAGCATCCTCCTGCTGATCTGTCTTTCATTGAGAGATCTGAAAAATTCTCTGCAAAGTCAGTCATTTACGAGAATAGAATTCAAAAGTAACAAATCTATCCCTGAATGGGAAAAATATCTACCAGATCTCGATTTTCAAAGATGACACGAAATTTTCATGTCGAGGCCAGTGATCATATAATGGATTCATTGAATTCTCACGTAGATATCCATGCCACTTTGTACAATGAAAAGCATACCTCAGATATTGAAAGGATTATGGATTTGAATAGTAATGTTTTACGAAGCTTCCAAAATCTACCTTGACCTAATCAACACAATGTTTAGAAGGAATTCTATAATGAATTTTCACAAATGTTACTATGGATCAAGTGTGCTCATGAACGGGGTCTTCGAACTGATTGTAAGTTGACAGATATCATTAAAATGACCTTGGATCATCTCATGTCTGTCTTGGAACCATTGCATTATTATTCTAGCACACAACAATGCTGCGATCTCAGCTCCCAAGCCAGTAGATCTTCTGGGGTTCAGTGTCCTTACCTCTCTCAAAGCTGTCCGATCATCTCTAGAAAGGTTGGCGAAATTTATGTGGAATAATGCTTGGAAAAGTAGCAAGAAATCAATCTTTGCATCTCATAATAGCCACTCATATTTCTCCGGTGCAGATTTTTTCTTGAATTCGGCCTTCGCTTGCATCCTGCTGACGATCGAGGCAGACGGCGGTGTGAGACTTATATACGTAGCACGTGCATAATGCGCAGCCCCTATAGCAAATCAGCAGCAGCTAATGTCTCATCATCTGCGCGACGCACTGCCTCCACGTCACTGATTCCGAATCTCTAATGTCTGATTACACTGGCGTAAGCGTCTAGTCATCAAATTCAGATGAAGGTACGCAACACGTGCGAGACGCAGTTGATGTCAAAAACAATAACACGCGACTTTTTGAGCTCAATTTGCACTAGGAATTTTTTGAGTTCGAGCGGATATCCTCGCTATTGAAGCTGCTGATCATAGCTTGGTTTTTCTCCTCTGGCCTCCTCCAGTGACATAAGAGTGGAAATTGTTACATTCGATGGAGATGCATTCCATGAACTTCTAGACCGACAGCGGAGTGAGCTAATAGCATGCAATCAGCTTTAGCTTTGGCGCCGTCTAAGCAAGTTCATTGCTGGTTCCTTGATTTCACTCTTCCTCTTCAGAGGTCGTCAGATCGGAGTAACCTTTGTCACTGGATCGGAGAAAATCTCATTTGTGGTAGCTAGAATCAGCTGCTCTCGGTAGAATTCTGTGGTTACACGATTACTAAGGGGAGGACCAGATGTCCGGATCACGAATCTTCGCGCAATTTCTTTACAGGCTCATACCATCTGGAGTATGAAGAATCCAAGGCATCCATCGAATGCGTCGGCTATTCCAAGATACAGCTGTGAACATTAACATTGTCAATATATAACTTTTTAACATGAGCCTTCATCATTGCTAATGTTCCTGCCTGTATCTTCGAATAGGGAGCTCATTTGACGGAGATATTTCGGATTCTTCATATTCCCGCAAGAACGACTCCGTAAGAAAATTTTGGTGAAGATTGATGACCCGGGCCCCTGGTCCTCCCCTTGTGAGTGTCACACCTCTCCAAACAAAACCTACCTCGATAATCAGATGAAAACCATCATCTCGAAATCTCGAAAAATTTTCCTGAAAAAGGTGAATTAAATAGACCAGGATAGATACCTTAGAGAGAAATCGCGGAAGGGGGAACTTTTGCAGAATTATGATGGATAAATCCTGCTGATGGGTGCGATATACTCAGATATAGATCTTTATAGATTGGGTGATCGGTTGGCATCTCTTACAAGGATTGATTTACAGGATTTGAAGCATATATCATTGGTACCGATTATTAGAATGCACAGCGAAAAATACGGATATATATATATATAAGTAACGCGAGCGGATAAAAGATAGATGTATGAACATAGTTATGTGCAACAAAGATGTGAAACGATAGAAACTAGCGGAGGTCGTAAAACTTGAAAGTTTTTCAACGTATCGCTCGTATTGATTGCTCAAGACATTAATGACATTTGGAAGGTTCAGAACCGCCGCGGATGCAATAATTTCCCATGAGTTATTTTCACAACGCAACTATGGATGGCTAGACAGGCGCGTACACGAACTGCGCGCTCTTTGCGAGTTGCTTTGTAACGCACGAGACTCGATAATTTTTGCAATCACCGCTCGGAAACTTTGCAGGGGGAACAAAGAACTCTCGAGCCTCCGCAGAAGATCGACTTTGGCCGTATAACTCTTAGATTTTCGGGAAGTTTAAGTACCTCCACCTAATCTCTTTGTGGTTGAATAATTCCTGAATTATCGAGTTTTGTTTTCAATGTTTTGGTTGTACAAAAAGTACAGGGTTTGACAAATTTTTTGCAGTCAGTTCTTTTCACAGGCTCACAATACCAATGAAATATATCACCTCATTCGAATCTTTGAGAGAATTGAGCGTCGCATGGCAGTCAGTTTCTTTTCGCACCGCCACCATATTATCGCTCTTGCTGTCGAGTCATCGTCCTCCAGGAGGACAAGGACCCTTGAATCGGCATCTCGATTAACTTTATCGATTAACGTGCTCATAATATCAAAAATTTTTGAGGTCAGGCTGAATATAAGCGAAGAGCAAACATGATTCCAGTTTCATTGTCGCAAGGCGCGATCTTTGGTTTTCCACAAGGCGAGTTCCATAAGTAACTTTAGCGAACGGGACAATCGCGTCGAATCATTTATGGGCTCGTTGCAATATTGGGGTGAGTTTTGAGACCCGTATGCTTTGCATCGAATTCAATACTCATTTACGAAAGTCTTGATAATCTCTCGGATACCCAGCGAAAGATGCCATGCCGGTAAACAGAATCGTGAGAAACGTGCAATTATGTGTTCGCCTTTGTCGATCTTAAGTTCATCGAATCATCTTGGCAAAAAAAACTGTCGCGCAGAGGAAATTTTCTCGTTAAAAAAACTCATCTTGGCTTTGAAAAAAACAGGTCAATAAATCCCCCTTCAAGACTGCTCCCAAGATCGTGGTGTCTATCTTATCCTCAATTATTATACATTGACTCGATTCAGATCTTCGCTCTGTCAATCTCGAACATCGATCAGCGAAGGACAGATTCTTATCGATCAGCGAAAAATTGTGACGTGCGGATTCTGAACATTCAACGGGCGATAGATGTAAACAAGAATAGCACAACATATCGATGGCGATCAACGTACTCGCCTCCCACGTCACCTTCGCAACTCAAGCTGCTTCGACATATCGTCTGAGGTGGGTAATTCATTGCGTGTAAACAATAATTATAGAATCATTGAAAACTAATTTCATTCAATTGGAGCATCGCTCACAAAAAGACGCGTTATAGGTCATTGCCGGTGACTTGATGTGACAACTAAATTATTTGTCTGACCTAGCAGTTCAATGATTCCGCTCAAGTGGAGATTTATTTTCTCTAGAGCTTACATTGTAACACCTTACACGCTCACATACATACAGCCTCACACATGATTTGATACCATGTGCATGAGTAGACTGAAATCACAGACAAATAGACATTTACTAAATACATAACATATAAACATTCATCACATGAAAGTTGATAGTTAAGTTCTCCATTAAATCCACATCATCATACAAATTTGAGTAATTTGAAGCTATTCAACTTCAAACCTTCAAGCTGATATCTTCCCCCTTATAAAACAAAAGTTCATGAGCCTTCCAGCACTCAGTAGTTCCAGTCAAAAACGACGTGTGCCACCATCAGATATACTGTGATTGTGAGAGTGCTGGTGAGCAAGACAGGGAATCCTACCCTGAAAATCGAAAATCTTCATCATTTCTGATCGGAAAAAATTTGCTTCAAATGATATTCTCTATTTTTCCCGTGGGTTAAAGTGTGATCTAGGAAGGTAAAAATCTACAAATTTAACTTTTATTGATTGTGAGGGGGCCTCTGACTCATGAGCGCGAATCTCTGACCCCTAACTTGTGAAGGTGAACATTCTGATTGCTCCTTACAAAAATTTTAAGCCATCGACGTTGGAGTCTCGCTTTATAATACGCATGAGTTTCAGAAAATAATTAGAAGAAAAGTAAAGTGAGAAGAGAATCTACTCATTGGCAATGTCATCGACTTGCATCGCTTCAAGTAAGAGTCCTGATATAGAATTCCACTGAAGATGACGAGACTTGAGTCCTTACATTTGGAACTCAATTATATCGAAATTTGGTTAATGTCAAAAACGACCGATTATAGGAGATCAAGGTGATTTTCTGAGCTATGTTAAGGTATCGGTGAGGAATGTTAAGAAATGCGTAGTTTGTGAATTCGATTGTATGGGCACATCTAGAGATGGACTCAAGTAAGCCCATCCCTCAGTGAAAGACCAAAATGTAAACCAACTGGAGATCATCACCCAATATTTCTCATCATGAGAGAAATTTCTTGAAGGATTGTTGAGGAAATTAATCGCAATACGTGAGATTCAAGCATGATGTCATTGTAGAGTGAACATTTTTGAATATCACCCGAATCGCTCTTCTTTCTTATTGTTTCCATGTCACCCTCAAAAGAGGAGAGCGAGTTATTCAAAGTGAAAACTCGCGACTAGCGAATGATTTCCGAAGCGCACGTCGGAAGCGGAGAGTTGGAAATCTTAAGATTTCCAAAGAGATTCATGAATGGCTCGTAAATGCTAGTTACGTAAGCTGATAAGAAATATCCATGTATTGGATATTTCAAATTCATTCCCCGCTAAAAATTACCATCATGCTTCTAATCTTCCATCGTCGTTAATATCTGATAGATCACGCAAAACGAACATTTCAGATCTTCTGATCAGACTTATTGCAAATCTTTTGTTTGCTCTGAAAAACAGGCATATTCGGAATCCGTTGTGAAAATCACTAGGGAGGTTGGACGTTCTGAACGCATGTTCTGGAATATATTTTGTTTGGACTTACTTGAAAAATTGCATGAACGTGAAACGATATCCGTGTTGCTCGGCGACTCCCGCACACACGACATTCGCAGTTGCTCCAATCAGAGTTCCATTCCCTGTGAACATTGCACCCGTTCATACAAAAAAAGCAAATAGGCAATCGAAAGGAAAATTCACACCTAATTCATTATTACTCAAGATGAACATTCTGGCACCCAAAGATCATACACAATTATAAGATTGAACAACCCCTTCTGATGAAACCAACCCATCATCTGATGTTTATGACTTGCTTAATTAAAAAAAACTTTTCAATCGTCACACGAGAGATTTCTACGTGTCCGAAGAAAATCACTGGATTCGATTCGCCGCTTGTATCCCTTCACATAGCCTGTTTGTGAGATGGAACTGGGTCATTTCTGATGCGAAAAATTCAACCTCAGCGTCAATGCGAGCGAATGATTTATCCGGGTCTACATCGGGCTTCGATATCAAAATGTGAGCGTCCATATAGCTGATTTGATTGACTTTGCGGATGAAATCAGATTTGGCCGTCGGATCATATCATGTCGAGGGCACTTCCTCCCTAAAATTATCGATTCGTGTGCACACGACCGCGTTTTCGGATCGTTATTCTTCCATCCACCGTGAGCGTCCACATGAGGCGAGGGTGCAATAGAGGCGGGTAAGATGTGAGATTTACCTCCCATACAGGCGCCGAAAGACAGGGCCCAGACGAGCGGCTGCAGAGGCAGCCTGAGCTCCTGATTGTCGGCGAGTCCGGTGGCGATTCGCAGCATCATCGTCGTGAGCGGCACGTTGTCGACGAACGCCCCGGCCAGGGCAGACACCCACAGGATCAGCAGAATCGCCGCGGCCAGCCTCGACTCCTCGCTCACCGACATTATCACCAGCTCCGTCCTCTTGCCGATCCAAGCTATCAGGCCGAGTTTCGTGAGCGCCTGCACATTAGTCGAAACGAGCTCAATTGGTTTACCTTGATGCATTCCTTTCCAAAAGGTCGTATTAGTATTCTACTACGCGTGCGTCGTCAAGTCAAAAAGTTTGCCAACAATGATGACGATGATTCTTTAAGTAGTTGGGGCTAATTTTGCCCCTCTGTCAAATTGTCGAGCCTTTGCTTACCCCTGACACCCCCTCCGGATAGATTTTGGATCAGTGCAACCATATCATCCTTACATGTTCTGGATATTCTGGGAAACGAGAAAATGTAATCTCGTATGTCTTTCAGTCATCACAGCCTCTGGGTATCTCATGCAGCTAATTCACGAAGAAAAATTTTCAAAGTATCTTGACGAGAGGAGACGGTTCCCTCAAGAATGTCTTTTAGATCAATTGATCTTGAACCAAAACCAAAAAACAGTCGTAGCAAAATGAACTGAGTGCATCCTTGGCGACCTTCGTTTTTTGGATAATTTCCATCATCAAAATCATACTCTGGAGAATTTCATTCTTTACTGGATCCCAAAAAAATCAAACTTACTGATGAATTTGGAAAAATACGGATGAGTATCAAATTAAATACTCTATAGCTTATCTGTGCTACCGCTGGATAAACTCCAAAATAAACGTCACTACGAGAGAGGATTCTGAGAAAAAGGAGAGGGAAAAGCAAATCACGACGTCTCTGTCTTTCTGTCATGGACGTAGAACATTTATATGGAAGTAGAACATTAATATGTCATTGGAAGAAAAACGTTGGTAGTTTTCTCGAATATTGATCAAGGAAAATCCCCGCAACCTTTGTATTACGTACCCATCGTCAACCGGAACGAGAATCGAAAACTAGACTCATGTGTACTCTTATGTTTTATTGAGCAAATAATAAGATTTGATGGAGAATTTTTATGTGGTAATATGAACACGCTACATCAGTTTTTCGACGTTCTGTACCCAAGGAACCCATCCTAGGAACCTATTTATGTGCCACGATGTACAATTTTTTGAGCCAATTTACAGTTTTTACAGATTACAGAGAGTCTCTGAAAGAGTACACATTTACGATAAGACACAAAGGATTCATGTTTCTGATCGTAGAATTCACAATGAAACAGTCTCCACGAAGTATTCGTCAAAATGCATCTTCTATTTACAAGACTTGGGAAGATGAGAATTTTTGATCTCTAAGTTATCTGAAATTGTGACTGAAAAGATACTCCAAATTCGTATTTGGATGCATAACTCGTGTAAAGCTGCAATTGGCATAGTTCATATAAGCAGTTTACCATTTATTTTGAGCGAGTTTGTCTTTGTCTCGTGCACGCGATTCCCTATCACTCTGTCTGTCTCGCAAACTGGTGAACCGAATAGTGAAATGCACCCAATATCTTCACCTTTTGATCGATCAATGGTGACATGTGAACGAAGGATATTCAAGTACGAAACCTCGTATGAGTGGGTGATTTTGTACGGAGTACAATTTTTTGACACGAGAGGAACAACTGTTACAAGTCTCGAGTCTTTGCAGCAAAACTACCCATCATCAGTAGGTGGCTTCGTACAATAAATAACAACACAAAATCCTTGAAATCATATCCAAAAATGCGATATTGAAGTTACAGAGCCACGAGAAAGGAATTATTGCATTGAATCACATCTTTTCCTTTCAATTACAAAAAGGTGTAGTACACGAAAGTGTATCACAAAATATCTCACGTGAGATGCGAAAGAGTATATCCATTTGTCATGAGAGGAAACAAATTCATGGGCTCAGCAAGATTTGCATATACCCTTTATTTTCGAAGAAACGAGATACTTATCGATACTCTGAGCCGTTTCTTAGAGCGGTATATTTGTTCTACATTGATTTTTGGTAAAAAGATTTTCAAAAGATGTTTGATAATAGCTTGTTAGAAGGCGAGAATCATTATTAATCACGCAGAAAAAAATAAAAGTACCGTTCGCACTGAAGTATTTGGACTCTCTCAACCGGAAAAATAATAGTGAAGAGAACTTTTTTGTACTTTCCTCGATACTTTCGACATTTTCAAAGTTCGATCGACTTATCTGGCGAGCACTAGAATCAAGTACCATAAATATTAATTTTTCGGTTGTATTATTCATCAATGAAAAAACGTCAATGGCGGTAAGAACCAGAATGGTAATTTTGGTTAGATCATTTTGAAAACTGTCAATTTCACGTGGCGAACCATTCTTCAGCAATTAATGGAACTCGAACGTGGAAAATTCGATCAGTTTTTTTAGAGCGCCAATTTAACATCCGCAAAACTAGTTTTTCATCTTAATTCCAATCAGCGCATTCACTAAATAGTTGCCCTGACCAAAGAGACACTCATTCGTTAAAAAGATCACCGATCGCGATTTTATCGCTGTCCTCTCTTCCAACGCTCGCCCTGTGAAAATTCAAGAATTTCCTCGCAGATCAATCATATACCTCCATCAGAACGAATAGAGCGGCGAAGAATAGGAGAGTGCTCCATTCGACGCGGGCCATCACTCCGTCGAGGTCCTCCGTGTCAGCTAGTATGAGCAGCAGCAGGACGCACAGGAAAGCCGTCCAGCCCAGTGTCAGATTAAAATTTGGCAGACTGTGCAGGAAGAAGAGCGTTATGACGAGCGTCATGGAGAAGCCCGATTTTACCAGCAGCCACTTGTTGCGGATTGGGTACTGAAATCATGGCAATTCGATACAAAATTTTCATTTCTTTGATTCAGTATAGCGCCTGGATCCAATGCAGATTCAACAAATTATAGCAATTCCGTATAGTAGAAAAGCGAATGTGAGGTGGCCAAAAACTAGCTTTTAGTGGCCGATTTCCGCCCAGTTAGACCAAAATCGGGCTTAGCTCATTTCTGGCCCATTCTATTTCCGTTTTCTAACAGGAATCCCTCAATTATGATTCGCATCGCTTTTTCGTGAGATGGCAAAATCGCAAAATTTTCATTCTAGTGAAGACACATAACGAAACCCTCCTTCCGCCCATCTGGATCAATTTCAGAAAAGTAATCATTCATTTATCGAATCCAATCATAAAATATCCTTGTCTTGATAGTTTTCGGGCCACCATCTCCATTGCAGAAGAATAACAGTTGTAGCTCACCCTTTCCTGGAGTTCCTCCAAAGTGCTCTTGTAATTATCCATAATAAAGCTCCCAGTGATTATCTTCTGCTTCAGATCTTGCAGCAAGTGCTTGACTTTCTTCATCAGCGTCTCTCTCACGAGATTTTCATCCTTGCTGTAGCTCGACAGGCTCGCTGCTGCTCGTTGCCAAATAACAATCTCATGTCTCAATTCCTAAAATAACGAGCGGAAAAGTATTACAATGACAAAAGGAGAAGCGATCGGCGCAAACTCCGAACGACTGTTCACCTGAACTTCTTGAGGCTCGTCAAAGCGCAGAACTTCGATATTTCGGAATATGAACCTAAAGTGTAGGTAAATAACTATTAGAACCAGTGCAACTCCAGTTCCCATGTGTAGGAGAAACGTGCTGAATCCCACTCCCTGCAAGAAGCGAAAATATTCTCTCAACTTCAAATGTGGGAACTCTGAAAATTTCATGAGCATTCTGAAAATTGTCGTCAAAAGCACTTGAAAGTTTTTTCCTTGTTGGGAAGAACCACCCATAACTTCGCATAAATCTCGAAAAAAGTTGTGAGCGGAAGTACGCCATGAGTCCTTGATGTCTCACCACATCCATATCCCAATAAAAAGAGCAAAATGAGACCGGTCAGCCTTGCCATGAGCCGAGTAAACAATTCCTCGAAACCAAAGCATTAATAATAGTCTTCGATTGTGGCACGAAGTGATAAAAATGGACAAGTCATGTATTGAATTTTGCAAGCAACCGCAAAACTTCAACTGAGCTAAAAGCGACAACATCGTCCTGGAGTTATTTCCAGTGAGATCAAGCGCGGTGATGCGAGTAACGCCTGAAGACATACCGCCTGGATTACGTGGCGGTTGGAGGCGATGATGACGTTCGGGGGATCGCCGATTGGCGTGGCCGCGCCGCCGATATTCGAGAATATGACCATGGACGTGAGCACGGGCACCGGATTTAGCTGCGTTACTTCGCACAGCCTAATTGTCACTGGCGTCATGAGCAAGACCGTCGTGACGTTGTCCAGGAAGCAGGATATGAAGGTCGTGAAGAAGCACAAGGTGCTTATCAGGGGCCACACTTGTCCATTCGTTATCTACAAAAACGAATTTTCGAAATGGGATTGATGAGATTATTGTTCCAAAATTTTAGCTTTGAACTCAGATGAGTGGGTTGTACCTTGTAAGCGTACACTGCGAGATAGTCGAAAATTCCAGTGTCAGCAACTATTGCAACTAGGATCATCATGGAACAGAGCAGCAACAGAGTGTCCACGTCAATCCACGAGATGATTTCGTTTGTGGTCGGTTTCTATAATTGTTAAATGACAGACGCATTTTTCAAAGATCGCACAATATTTCCGAGAAGTCCATCAAATACTTGATCATTTTTTAGATTGAAAATACTAATATTAATGGAGGAAATTCAGTTTGAGTTAGGAGTACCTCATTGAATATAGCCAAAACGGCTAATGAACTCGTCGCAGCCAAAACTGCTGCTATTGTCCGATTGATTATCTGCGAGGAAAAAAATTGTCAAATGTCACAAAATCGGGGTTCAATAGATCAATAATGTATCAATTGTCAACTTGCCTCAAAAACTATGAGAATGTAAAGCCCAATTAGAATAACAGCTCCATAGACGATTCCCGCCTCCGGATCAATAGGTATATCATAAGAAATTGACAAGGGCAGTGACACATTCAAATTTGTCTCCAGTTTCATGGTGATTCCTCGCTTTGCAAACCTTTTCAGTCAACAAATACATTTTATTATTCGAGGTCAACACAATACGTTCC
>JAPYYZ010001370.1:0-23423 GCA_030522705.1 Eretmocerus eremicus
CACTTGATAATCAGCTCCAACTGTGCATGCGCCCATATCTACGACGCTCAGAGTATTTTCATCTAATAGTTAGTAGGATAACCTTCAAAATGTGCCCATTTAGATGTCGATTGATTTAGTAGAACCGGAGATACGGCTATTTCGAAATTAAGAAACATCCAAGGTACCAAATCCGTGAGCCCCGGGATTCCCCCAATCGACCCTTCCAAACTTTGAACGCGTATATCTCCGGTTCTACTCAATCAATTCGCATTCCTAAAAGAGCATTTCGAGGATAATTGTACCAGCTATCAATTGATACCAGTTTGAATACTCAAAACTCACGCGTATGCGCAGAAAAACTCATTTATAACGAATATAACTTCAGTTATATTCGTGATAACTACCCATAACTTCAGTTGGTCATAACTCAGACGCCGCTCAATCGATTTAGAAGTTCAAAAACGGAAAATGTAGGTATTTCCAAGACACAAAAAATCAGCTGAGTTGGGTTGGAAAATATTGAGATTACTTGAAATGGCAGCAATTCTACGAAAGGTCAAAAATCGGAAAAATCGCGTTTCACTGTTCTTGGCGCCAGATGCGCAAGTCAAACTTTTGGGCTGGGGTCAAATTTTTTCCTAAAATTCGACGTGATGACAAAGAGAATCCGTCCCCGAAGACCTCACTACGATCCGTTGGATCGATTTGGCAAATTTTCGAAAAAGGGTCTAAAAAGGCTTTTTCTCGAACTTCAAAAAATCCCCACGGGCACCAAAAATTTTTTTTCGAGCTGAAACTTGGGCAAAGTACTACTCTTGGTACCTACTTCCAGTCGAAGAATTGGCGAGAAATTTTTCGGGGGGGCTGCGCACGATTTTTCAAAAATATACTGGACTGACCCATATTTATATATATATATATATATATCCTGTATATATCTCAAAGTTTCACTGTCGTATGACTGAATACGATGTTTCAACTGATATGCTACGTGAGATGTCTCGAAATATCCGGTGCCGAAACTGAGGAATATGGCCGGTGGAAGATGAGGGCGAGGGAGGGGGGGGGGGTCAATAAGTTGGATATGGAGTCCGTGAGTGCTCGCGTAGGTACTAGAGAGATCGTGTTTCCATTTGTTACTCAGCTACTCAGTATGAACTTTGTCAGGTCCCATTGATCGAGAAGAGATGAAACGAATGATGATGGGATCCAATCTTCGCGAATTAGCCGTGAGCCCACCGTTATTTCCTCTCCCTGACTCCGGTCGTCCACATGAGTGGACCAGCGCGTTTTCCAATATTTCGTGATGATTGTGGTTGTACGTGTCGAAGAAATTTGAGAAATTCCTTGAAATTTTCGAGATGCGAAAGAACGTGTTCCTTTGAGGATAGATCTCAAATGATGTCTTGTTTTTGAGAAGAAAAAGGAAAGCCGAATATTCCCCAAAAGTGAATTTTTGTCATTCTATATTCCAAGCTTAGTTCATTATATTTTCTGATGCAGGCCAATTTCTCGACATCTGGAGGTAAGATATGGAGTGAGCGAATCAATCTTGATGAGTCAATAGAGGAGAAAAATAATGAATTGTTCAAATTTAGAATTATCGTAGGATTTATTATCGTCGGAATCATCAACTGTCAAAACTGTTGACAGCATCTGCTATTCAGCACGTATTGAATCATCATGATTATTGAATAGATCATGCGTTTCCGAACTTCGATATGATTCTCTTCTTCAAAGCATATCATTTGCTGAAATCTCACTGTCAAAGCCTCCCCTACAGCTGTCATGCTCCTCTCACTTCAACCATGAATGACAAGAATAACATCCCCCCAAAATGAAGAGCAGAGGTTTTCTTGTACCAATAACAGGTACCCAAACGGCATCAAATTGGTTTTGCGAGCAACAAGGACAAAATAAAATTTTTTCACCTGAGGGTCAAAAGTTGAAGGTTTGCTGGATTTGCGCATTCATTTTCTCAAGCGTTATATGCGCAAATGACGTTTTGGCAGTGATAACCAATGATAAAGTTTTATAACCTTGCAGTGGGACGGACAGCGTCACGTAATGCGGGAGAGCAAGCCGTACTGCCTGCACTGCTCTGATGCTTTATTTGCCGAGCTCCGTTCGAGTTGCGGGGTGCCCATTGGTGTGGATAGGGGCCAGATGTTACACAAAGGCCAGTATTGGCACTCGAGCAGCTCGAACTGTTCCTGCTACTCATCATGCCGCATATCGCTGCCTGGTCGATCCTCCCTGCCTCAATACGAAGCTATCTACTGCAGCATCGGATGTAGCCGAAGAGAGTCAAGAGCCTGTGGCCCAAGCGACTCGTCCGTGCCGGGACTAGACATCATGCCCTCCAATTTCTCTCTATCTAGGTTTGTACTCCACTCGACCATATTCTTTGACATGTCATCATCCTGAATTTGCGCACCAATGAACTCCTGTCAATATTCGATGTGGATTGCTCAACGATGCAGCATGTCGAATGATTCCAATCTCCGAGCAATTATCTACACGAAAGAAGGGTATCGGAAACGGAAGAGAGGTTAACCATTGGCGACGAACGAGGGGTGTGAGGTTTGGTTCTTTAGCTCGCGTAGGGCAAGACCCGATTTTGATCGAGATCGACTGATTGCCTTCGAAAATCAAGACAAGTATCATCAAGTATCATGATGAATTGAATCACGGAAAGATCCCCTAAGACTTGTTTCTCCCGATACAATCAATCCCCCCTCAAAAATATGATACGTTCATGTATATTACAATCTATTAAGTTGGGTACTCCGTATGTTGGGCACCTGCCTAACTTGGACGATTTCCCGGAGAACCAAGAAAATTACATTGATTCATATGCGATCCTTCCTCCGTAAGCTAGGCACCATAATTCGGGTACCTGCTTAACCCAATTGTGCCCAGTGGGTCATTTTCGTGCCACAATCAAAATAAATCTCGACACTACTGTAGGGCCTTGAATGGTACCAAACCAACTCTGGGCTCTTTGTTTACATATATTCTGAATGTGTACATGCGATCAGACTCTTTTTTTTCTTCTTTTGAGAGGGGAAAATGCGTTACGCATGATAAGAGGGCCGGCCCTCCCCTATGTGGGACTCCCAGAGGCTTCGGTATACCCACTAATAACCCCTCTAGCACACCACCCAGTCGGGTACCACTTGTGCATTACTTTCGACATGGCCGGCACGTTTGGCGCACGGTGTTCTTACTCCTTCGCTCTCTCTCTCTCTCTCTCTCTCTCTCTCTCTCTCTCTCTCTCCTCTCTCTCTCTCTCTCTCTCTCTCTCTCTCTCTCTCTCTCTCTCTCTCTCTGCATGTCCGGTTTGCCATCTCCGTCTTCTTCGCCTTCCTCATTTCCACTGCAGCTTCCTCTCCATCCTTGGTCACGTTGCTGGCATTGCAGCTCTTGCTCCCTCTTTTCTTTCCTGCTGATTGCAAGCTTGACGAACTCGGTGATTTGGCGCCAATCGTTTTCACTCCGCAGCATGATTCCTACGATGTTCTCCGGACTCAGAAACCGCCCAAGTCGACCCTCCAGGTCTGTCCCCTCCGTTTTTGTGTCCGGACACTCAAAGAGCGCGTGTCCGGCGTTGTCCCGTGGGGCGTCGCACATCTGACTCAATGCCACATTCCTCTCCTCAAATTGGTGAAGGTACTCTCCGAAGCAACCATGGTCGCTGAACGCCTGGGTCAGCCAGGAGTCGAGCTCCCCGTGAGCTCGCTCGATCCACTCCTCGATCTTGGGGATGAGCCAGTAGGTTCAACCTCCATCGGCGTACGAAGCGTTCCATTCCGCCTGCCACGCGGTCAAGGTTTGCTCCCTCCCCTGGTTGCGTATTATCTCTTCATGTGCCGGCGTCACTTAGTCGACCACTGTCTTCAGGTGCTCTACTGCTTTCCGAGTTCTGACTCTCTCGTCCACTAGAAGACGTAGTGGGGGCGTCTTCGCGAGGACGCATGTCGCGTCCCGGGACAGAGTCCTGTAGCTACTTATTGCTCTCATCGCTGCTCTCCGCTGTACGGGTGACATCCGCTTGTCGATCCCAGCTCCGCGGGCAAATTACCCCCATATAGACGAAACATAGAGCATCACGGGGGAGCTCACGTTGTTGAGGAGTTCCCTTCTCAACGGCTTCGGCCCTCCGATGTTGGGCACCAGTCGTTGCAGAGCAGTCCCAATCCTGTCTGCTCCCTGAGAGGCCTCTGAGAGGTGTCTCTTGGATGTTCACTCATCGTCAAGCCATACGCCGAGGTACTTGACTGCCCTCTCCTGTAGGACTCCTTCTCCGTTGATGAGGGAAACGGGCGGCTTACATTTTCTGAAGCCTCTCCGCTTCGTCACGACGACCGCTTCGCACTTAGGTACAGCAAGTACCAGATTCCTGCTCGCCATCCACGTTACCCCGATTTCCAGGCATTCATTCATCACGTCCTGAAGTTCGATAGGATTCTGAGCTACCGCTACAAGAGCAACGTCATCTGCGTATCCGACAAACTCCGCGTTCTCTGGGAGCTCCATATCCAGCAGGTCGTCGTACGGGATGTTCCAGTCGAATGGGCTTTCGGCTCAGCCCTCGGAAACCCCTGCTGAGCGTCTTATCTTGACTCTGCCCTCGTCTGTATCGACCACCACAGATCTATCTCTGAAATAGTCACTCACTTTTGCAAGGAGGTACCCAGGAACGCGACCTTCGAGTGACCTGTAGATCCACTCCCAACTCGCGGAGTTGAAAGCATTCTCCACGTCCAGTAGTACGATGGCACAGTATCCTCCGACCCTTCCGGAACCCAAATTGCTTAGGCGATAGTCCTCCACTCTATTCATATGCTTCCTCGAGACGGTTTAGTATCATCCTCGCGTAGAGCTTCCCCACGTTCTCAAGCATACCCAGGGGTCTATTCAACGATGCTGCGTTGGGATCTCCGCCCTTTCCTTGTGGTATGAGGACAAGCCTCTGGCGCTTCCATTGCCTAAGGAACGATCTCGACGTAAGGCATCTATTGGAGAACTCGAGGATCAGCAGCGGTCTCGACTCTACGACAAGCTCCAAGGCCTCGTTGAGGATCTCGTCGAGCCTTGTCTTTTTCCAATCCCCTTGTTGCCAGCCGGAGTTTGGCTTCGTTGAATGGCGGGATCGTCTCCGCCACTGAGCTCGGAAAGGTGATTCTAGCCTGCCCTTCGGAAACAGTGCGTCGGCTATCTTCAGGAGAGGAGCCCTATCTGTCGGTGCCGAGGAGCTGAGCTGCGAGCGCGAGCACAGCTTGCTCATAACTACTCTGTAGGGCATGCCCCACGGGTCATCGTTGACCATATCGCAGAGCGCTTGCCAGCATCTTTGTTTGCTCTCCCAAATCGCGTACCGGAGCTTTTTTTTCACTTGCCTGTAGGTTCCTGCGTCAGCGTCGGCTGTGGAACGCCGCCTCTCCTTTTAGCGTTGCGCGCGCGTGCGCTTCGCGTTTGCGTCCTTCATCAGTTCCGCAATTCTCAAGGTCCACCAGTATGCTTGTTGGCGCCTCTTTCTGGGTCGTCTCCTGCGAGGCGTGGATACATCGCAGACTGCGGTCATCATCCTCGTGACTACGTCAACCGCGTCGCTCGGGCTGGCATCCTCTGCGAAGGTGATGGGAGGCTCGAGGATTGCCTCCTTGAACTTCTCGCTATCCATTTCTTTCACTTTCCAGCCCGCGAGGGGCGGGGCTCGTACTTTCGTGCTGATGCCTCCGAGGTTGAACTGGATATGCTGATGATTACTGAGTGACTCCGTGTCGAGTATTATCCAAGTAGTGACTCGCCGGACCAATTGGAGGCTCACCATTGTCAGGTCGAGAACTGACGATGCTCCTAAACGGTGAAAAGTCTTGCGACCGATCTCGTTGACGAAGACTAGCCCCAAGGAAGCCATCAAATCGCTCACAAGAGAGCCTCTTCAATCCTGGGCCCCCCGCTCCAACTGGTGACTGGGAATTGAAGTCTCCAGCGACGATTGCAGGCCCCGTGCACTGTCTCACGCTCCCTCCAAGGGCATCCAGTTCACGGGTGAAGATCGCTATGGCGTCGTTGGGCGAGTGATAGCAGCTATAAATAGCCTCGCCATCGACGACTCTCCTCGCGAAACCGTGTCCGCTCTCGGGTGGGGCAGTTTCCCGTAGATTCTTGTTCAGTATCTGGACCACTGCTCTCCGGCTAGAGTCATAAGTTGCCCCCGCGTTACTGAGCTCACTTGCGGCTCGAAGATGAGGAGCTCATCGATGTTCTCCTTCCCTGCGTCGGACACTAGTAGGTCGTACGCGCGTTCGCTCTTGTTCAGGTTCGCCTGAAGAAAATTAGCCATGGCCACCTCTCTTTCCCGGGAGACAGGTCTCCCACGGCCGCGAGCTTGCTGGGAGGCGGTACAGCCAGCAACCCCAGAAACGTGGTCGGAAGTTACGCCAAGCTTCTCGCACTGTATGCATTTGAATGACTTGGCGCATATTGCTGCGAGGTGCCCTTCTTTGCCGCACTCGAAGCAGAGCTCACGCTTCCCCTCGAGTTTGCAGTTGGCTGCGACATGCTTGTAACCAAGACAGTTAAAGCATCGCAGTACTGCGATTCTTCCTCGGACTCGAGTGTTCACCCACCCGATTCTGATTTTGCCGCTTTGCAGCAACGGCTTGGCTGCCAGCAATGGTAGCACGACAACAGCGAGCTGCGTACCCCTGCAGGCCAGACGTAAAGCTTCCACTTCGACTTCTCCGCCATTGCCATCTAGTAGGGTGTCTATGACAGCCTTGGCGACTTCCTCCCTGGTGATTTCGCTGTCAATATCCCGGATATCGGATGCCACTATCTGGTGTAGCTCTCGAACCGTCGCTTCATTGCCGAGAGTAGCGGCTATCCCGTTGCTGACTTCAACTAACTTTTTCCCTTTCTGAAGTTCAATGAACAGCTCGCCGGATCTCGTCTTTCTCACCTCATTGAAGTTACCGGCAGCGAAATTGCTATCAATCTTGGCCCTCATTGCCTTCAGAGTTTCCGCATATGTTGCGGAGCTCGTCTCCACAATGATAGCGTCGGGTTGTGACCTGGCCTTGATGGCCTTCTTCTTTTCCTTCGGTGGATTCTTGGTCTTGTGCCTCCCGCGTTTCCAGTGAGTTTCCCACTCCATTCAGCTGTCAACTATTGGCGCAACACTCACGCGACTCCTCCCCGGGAAGGGCGTCTCTGGTTGCGAGCTCGGTGTGAAGAAGGCGGGTGTGTACTGATCCATCCTCTCCACTCGTATTCGGAGGTCTTCCCTTCTCGATTTCTCCTTCTCCATTCCGCTCGCGGACGGTGGAGAGGTCTTCTTCTCTCTTCTGCTACCTGTAGGAGTGTAGTCACTCGTAAATGGCTCGACAGTTACCGCGCTGGTAAGTGAGCGAGCCGAGGTATGACTGATCGCTTGAGGTGGTAAGCCCATGTGACTCACAGCAGACCTCAGTTGAGCGCCAAATTTTCTCTGCAGAGTCTCGCTTAACTTTTTGACGCCTATCAGCCTCTTGACAGTGAGCATCAGCTCGAACAGCTCCCTTCTGACTGCTTTCGGTGTATCGTTCACTGTGTTGGAAGTGTGTCTCATCTCCTTGAGGTGGACCTGGATTCCTCCAATCAGCTGGTCTTCTTCCTCGTCCAAGGATTTCATCCCTCCCCATTTCTCTATCAGCTCACCTCCGAGTGAGCGACTGTTGTTGTTGCTGTTGGACGCAACCTTCCCTGCTTGCTGTCCGCAAGTCTCATTTTGATCACGAGTTTCTTCTTTAGCCGGTGTGGGTTGGGCGGGACACTCAGTTGGCAGTGTCGTTCTGGTAACGTCTCTTCGATTATTATCTGTATCTGCCATTTTCTTTTTCTCCTTCTGCTCCTTAGTGTACGTGTTCGTGTTGGTGGTCATGGCTACTTCCACAAACCAGCGCGGAATTCCCCTTCCTGGATCCTCCCTCTCGCTGACCGTGCCTACGAGCCGGTGGCCTTAGTAGTGCCAACCCCAAACCGTTGTGCGGGAGGAGCCTCCACATCGTTGTTAGCGCGAGTTCGGTCTCCCTCAACTACCGGCGGCTCAGGGCGACACTGATTTTGCCTGTGGTACCCTCCGAAGAGGGCACGGGCGCAGCGATGAGAGAATCCCCTCCAGGGACCGTAGAACTGGTGACGGGAGTAGTGTGCGGTGTGTGCAGTGCCAGTGTGCTGTGCAGCAGTCCCATCCCCGGGTCATTCTCAAGTGCAAATCACTGTATAGGTCGGATGCGGGCCCCGGAAGACGCATCCCCGCGGAGCCCTCCGTGTATCGTTACCTCAGTGGGCGAGAGCCCGCATCGGCAGGCCACCACGTCTAAACCGTGCGGTTGTAACTCTCGGTGGTTATGAGCGGTAGAGATACCCATCTCTTGGTCGCCACGTCTCACCTTCCCTCTCATGAAGTCGCCTCCGGGATGCCCCATGAAATATGAATGCTACGGGTGTGTAGTGTTCCGTGGATTGGTTGGTGTGCTTGTTTGTTGAAAGCCCCCTCACCACGTTAAGGTCGTGCACACCGTAAAGGGGGTATGCGATCAAACTCTGTCCTTCAGTCTACGTCTACCTGCGAGTCAATATGTCACGCTACATGACAAGGTCTCGAATGATATCATAAGTACTTCAACAACACCAATGTGATTTCGAATCTGGCTCGTGAATTCGACGAAGTTGATTCCATAGGTGATGTTCGAATGGTGCCGCGTCCGGATTCCAATTTTTGATGGAAAAATCAGGTTGGGACCAAAACGACCCCCTGGGCAGAAACGATATAAAACGAGATATAAGAAGTTCAGTATATTCACTTCAGTGTGGTGATCGCTTGCTCCCACGGAAAAACAGATATTCAACGTTATTTGCGTGTTTCCAAATGGTGTAGAATGTTTTCTTGATGATCCAGAGAGCAGAACTCACATCATTTCGATTGAAAAATATGCGGAAACACATATGTCCGCTAAAGAAATAGTTTCACGTTCGGTTAGTGAGTTGACGAATCTTGTCTCTTTCTCGTTCACAGTGAGAATCGACATCTCTTCAAGACGTTGAGCATCTGCTCAACAATGATGGCAATGAAGAGGATGTTGTGAGAGTCACACCAAGTAACACGGGCGACGATACAGAAGAAGTTCCCAGACAAAGAAGTCATTTTCTGACGTTTTCTACGACTTGTTGAATGTTGGTTAATGTTTTCCCGGATATAATATATTTCCTCTACTTCGACAGTTGCTGTTGAGTCATTCAGATGTTTCGAAGTAGACTCGGACCATCATGCTTCGCTCAAGAAGAAGTTCTGCATTTTTCATATCGCTTGTACCCAGTGGGTCGTTTTTGATCCAACCAGCAAACAGTTGTATCACTACTCTTAATGAAAAGAGACACCGGGGATTTCCTTCTCACATGGCATCGAGCTATAATAGGTGGTTTTTGGGTGGTCAGTGTCCCCACCTAGATTAGCTTTGGGTATCTGTCCAAGAATTTCGGACACACATGGATCAATTTGGGTGCTTCTTTATCCATAAAATGATTCATTCCACGCTAAATAACCCTCTGTAACTTGTGTAGCTCCACTGAAGATAGTTGAAAGTGTGAATCGTGTTCGCGGCTCACGCGATGAAATATGCTCGATATGACTGTAGCGAGAAACGACAAGATCTCGTGATATTTGTATAGCATAATGAGAAATGAACTCATTTATGATACCGAATGACGGGTCAATTGAGTTTGCGATGGTGCAATCATCGCAAAGCAATGGCATCAAGTATAGTCTCGATGAGAGTGAAACGTGGGATCAATTCTCCTAGTATTAGGGATCTTCCTGTATGTTGCGATGCGCCTGGCTACCAGCATCTCGATATACAGAAGGATTTCCAATGTCAAGTCCACAAACAAGATCTATTCGCTACATTGTTGCATTTGCGACCTCACTCGGTGGCAATCCATCAGTTAAACAGATTACTAGGTGTGTTCGTCTGAGCGGACAAAATGGGGCGAAGCTACATCATTCAAAGTGCGCATATTCCTTCACTCATCGTCTTCCCCATTTATTGCGATATTTAAACATTTTTGTAGCTCATAACGTCTAGTTATCATCGAAGGACTGGAATATATCTGTAACAGAGGATCAATATTGAATTGATGTCTGATCAGTAGTCCGTTAAACGATCTGACCCGCGATAAAGCAGCATCTGTCAAGCCAACTTGGAATTCATTGCCGCCAATGTCAACAACTACTTCGTTAAGTGTGATCCCTTACGATCTGTGATCATTGACAGTATATTCTAACATGACCGGGAACTGTTTTCTAGTACAAAAGATGTCTCGTCTCTTGGAAGATCTAGTTATGGTCAGAATTTGCATGGAATTAGGATAGAAAGTGAGCCCCTTGAATTTTTCAAACTGCGCAAGTATATATAACCCCCCCCCCCTTCACTTTGTTCAGAAGTATAACTCGACGAGTATAACTACCCTTTTTCCCTTGTACCCAGACTCCCTTATTTTTTCTTTCTCATTGGTTTTTTTTCTAATAATAGTGATATGATCATCTGAGTATACTGTACCTACATTCCATAAAATCGGATTTTTTACGTAAACAGGGGTTTGATTCCAACTCTTGAGAGTCGTGGAATCTAAGAAAATATGTCGAGTAAATTCTGGGCAAAAATTGAAAGATCAGTCCCGTGGAAATGAACGAATGTTATCATATTCCCTTCATCTTCTCGATTTGATGTCAAAACGACTCGCTCACCTTTTCTCTTGAAAAAGCTGGGGTATCAATTTGAGTCAATGGAAGAGATGGAATCAAGATATCTCTCACTCTCGCATTATTTACTATTTTTATTCTCATATATCTCGGATTCTTAGATCTCGGTACCGAGTTGAGGACTTTTTACAGTTTTTGGAAAAACTTGATGAACTTCGTCAACACAAGAGAAGGTCGTGTCGTGTACGATCATGTAAAAACTCGATCCTCTTGAACATAGTCGAATCATCACCGGTGAAAGACTGAAATTTGATATTGCACACGACTATCTTCATCTTCGAGAAAGCCGTTAGATTTATTCCAACAAATGGAGAATATTCAACTTCGCACCGAGATCTTGGAATCAGGAATATGTGCACGGAATACTTAATGAGATATCTTGATTTCACCTCTTCCATCGTCTCAAATTGATTCTTCCTCTTGTTATTTTGTGATTAGTATCAAAATTTCCATCAAAGCAGCTAACGAGTGTTCTTATTGAATAACAATCCATATTGATGAGTCTGATGAGAAAAAATAGTCTCTGCATCTCTCTTGTTTTGATCGGTAATAACTCCAGAATGAAATCATTCTATGTGAAGTTATTATATTCTCTGTATGACCAAGCATTTTTCACTCGGTGAACTAAGGATACTTTCATTCTCTTTGCATTCCTTTTCATGGGTGATGTGTTTCTTTTTCATTCATCATAACTCACTTAGATCATTAGACATATACCAATCCAAGAAAAGATGTCTGTAACGCTTAACGTGTGATGACCACAAATTTCCAATGTGATATGAGTCTCTCAATAGTTTTGGTTCTACATGTAAATTTGAGGCTATGATCAATAGTCGGTATTGAAAACTCTGAAGGTGAATTGATAATAGATCCTCAGGAATCTATAGAATTGGTGGTGTACGGTTTATGTGAATTTAATTGAATCTCAATAGGAGTCCCATCACTTTCAAGTAACATAGACTTTCCCCAAGTCTTGGAGATGTCTTGTAACATATTTGAACACAATGTACTCAGAGTCTAAGACTCTTACCCTTCAACATTTTTGAGATCCATCGAATTGGATATTACCACCACTAAACCATTTTGAGGACCTTCAGAGATCTGGAGAAATTCCCTGAATCTCTCCAGATATTTTGAAAATTTCATGTCGAGTGAATGCACGCGAATACCATCAATGCCTGAAAGCAAGTCCCTAGTTAGAGTCTGTCAATAATATCTCAATCATTATTCTCAGGAAAGAAAAGAGAAAGAGTAAAGTTTTTGTGCCTATTGTTCCCATAGATGACGATGGAGATGATGATGAGAACGACTTATGAAAAACCAAGACAGAGTGAAATTTTTTTTTTTCTCAAAGTGTGGAAACGTATATTTACAATGAAAAAAATAGAATGGTTAGAGTCAATTATACGCGAGTCATTTTTGTAAAATTCCCTTTTCATTGAAGAAGGTACATTTGGTAAGCACCCTCAGGATTATCGATGATTCCTAAGATTTAAAGATTTGAGAATCATTCTTTTTTTTCCTCATGGGAAATCGCATATTGTGAAGAGGAGATACGCAGAAAAAAATTACGCTAATCAATCTTGAATTTGAACTTCCTGCATACATTTTAGTAACGTTTCAGTTGGAAACCCGATTCCATTGTTGCAGGAATCTTTTGGTGGTGTTGATAATAGTTCGTGAAAATCTCTCCAAATTCTTGCCAAGATATCGCTCTAGCAGATTCGGAAAATATTACAGGATTATCCCTTAGTAACATTTCAGAATGAGCCGGGAGAGGGGCATACTAACATTTCTCGAAGATTTATGGGAAATCCTTCTGGAAATATTGCTGACAGATTTCTGGAAAGATTTCTGGAAAGATTTCTGAAAGATTTCTGAAAGATTTCTGGAAAGATTCCTGAAAGGTTCTCAACCTTTCTCGGCAATCTCTCGGAAAGCTTCCAGAAATCTTTCAGGAATATTTCCAGGAATCTTTCAGAAATCTTTCCAGAAATCTTTCAGTGAATGGTTCGCAGGAATATTGCAGAAATGTTTCAGAGAAATATTTTGGAACGATTTTTTGAGAGGGACATAACAATATTTCTGGAACATTTCATGGAAATATTTCTGAAAGATTACCAATCTCTCATGGAAATATTTCAGAAAGGTTTCTGAAACATTTCCATGCTGTGTGGGATGTTCATTGTCGCATGCATCAAGCATCACCATGCTGTCTGCTACAGCAGTCAGATGTATAGTCGATTTTCGAGGTGGTCGATGCCCGGGCCGAAAGTGTCATCATGCAGGCAGAACAACCCGCAGGAGTTCTACTACCATGCTCCTGGCTACCGCCGCACCGAGCGTGTTGGCTTGCTCGCAGCTTGTTGCTACCCAAGTCGTTGCTCGCTTCGAGCACGTCGGAGTGCATGCAAAGCGTTCCGCGAGTCCTGCTGTCATGCTCCAGGTCGTCGACGTCTGCGCCAACGTTGTCGGCATGCACGAGAAGTGACCCGCTACAACTTGCAATCATCTTCGGCGCGAGTGCTTCCGTCGGCGATGCGAATGCCGATGTGCGGATCGACGGAGAGCCTACGGTGCAAGGCCTGTCATTCCACTCAGGAATCAGTAGCTACAATGCAGGGTGCTGAGCTTGCATTTATGACCGTCAAGGGTGTAATACCGATAATTGGGTCAGGTGGTATACTAGTTTGCGCAATGATTCGATCATTAGGAACGATTGACTCATGATTAACGGCTTATAAGCTATCGACGTTCCTTGCTATCGATGTACGTAGGTTTCAGCGATTCTCCTCGCGATGGTGGCAGAATTCACTAGTGGTTCCTGCCCAACTTAATTGAACTTGAGTGAAAGTATTGTTTCGTATAAACTATGCTATGATCTGACATTCTGTGGATAATCATCGAGATTGGTAGAGAATTGAACGTACTACAGCCAACTGAGGGCCGGGTTCTCAATTCTTCACTCCATGAGAAGTTGGATTCAAATCAATCAATTCGTCCGCGAAAGGACAACATAGAGATTTCTTCGGCTTCAATTACTGCTGAGTACAGTAAAAAAAATGACAGCGGTTTCCTAGGAGATTGATCATTTGATCAAGAAACAAGCTCTCCCGCCTTTCCTACAATTTTACTCCGCTTGCGCTTTCCGACCGATCCTTAACCTCACTCTTGCGTTCGCTTATCGCATATGGAACTCGTCATTCTCTCGTGAATTTTGGATTCAAATGAAGGTTGAGTTTTTCCCCAATCATACTGCTGTTCTTTGACTGTATTTCAAAGTTCACTTTGAGCGCGATATAAAATTCTGGTGCCGAAACCCGGGATCTTTTCGGGTTTTCGTGCTGAAGAGAGAAGATGTCGAAAAAGGCGGCCAGCTCGGGGCAGCAACGCTCGCGGAAGAGAGCTCGAGGCGAGTCATCTCCACCTCCTGCTTCTGCTCGAGAGGAACGTGATGAACGTCTTGCCTGGATGGCGGAGCCGGAGCATCGACATCGGGAGCGGGAAATGTTCAACTCGCAGCTGATGATCGCTGGCTCACCACGTCCATGGGGAGGCCCGAGACGTCTCCGCCGAATTGATCGCAGCCAACACCAACTTAGAGGACTGCATGATGTCCAGCATCGGTGAATCGAGAAAGTAAACTCGTGTTACCCCCTCAGGTGATCGGGCAGGGAAAGCCTAGTGTGACACCATCATCATCGGCGAGCTCACGGGACTCACCAGCGAGGGCCCCACTACATCTTGAGCTGCTTCCTGCCAGCTACGTGCCACCGTCGGCTCTAGAGGAGCACTCCTACACCCAGCCGCTACTCGACCATGGCAACTTAGCTCGATCATCGTGACCTGCCGCAGCCTTGCAACGAGTTAATCAACACGGCGGAGAGTCACCACGCCCTGACAATTTAGCGCAACGTAGACCGTCCACGGCACCAGCGCTGGTGCATTGTCGAACGCTCTCGACGCAGATTTCGGACAGCTTCAGCAAGCTTGGCACCTTGATACCTCGGACACCTTTGCCTGTATTCTTAACGGTAACTCCGAGGAAAATGCACGTTGGATTCATCGCGGAAATTCGGCCCAATTTCTACCGGCAAGCGACTTTCACGCCAGCCTACGGAAACTACGAGCCTACTGCGGCTCCAGCGGTTCCAACGTCGTCGGCTGCACAAGATCTTCATAATCGAAGCGAGTTTTTGCATGCACCGCGTAATGTAGAACGAAGAGACTTAGTGAGCTCTCCTGGCATATATGATGATCACTTCAACCATTATATGCGAGATCCATATTCATCTTCTACTAGACCGAACTTGATGAAATCCAATGGATTCCCAAATCCCGCCTAAAGTTCCTATAACCCTACAATAGATCCAACGACGAGACTTGTCAATGCAATTGAATCTACTGTAGTGACCAATAGAGAGTCTAGCTTGAATCTCGATAGCTCAAAATTCATCTACTGTTTAACTTCTAGAGAGACCTCGCCAGCTTTCGAAAGAAATCCATTGGATTGGATCAAGTTCGAGCAGGCTTTCGAATTGTCAACCATAAGAGGGTATCACTCTGGGGAAGAGAACATCATGAGATTGTCAGATGCTTCAGAATCAGACGCCGAAGAACCGACAGAACATTTGTTCGCAGCAGACAATAGTTGTTTTCGAATCATGAGATGCGATTCGGAAATCAATCTCTAATTCTGGAGGAAATTTTGAGGGATATCCAGTTGCTACCCACGATTGATTCACAGAGGTCTAATCTAGTCGAATTTGCTTCACGATTGAACAGTACAGTTATTGCCATAAAAGCTCCCGATAGATTGGGTCATTTACAGAGCCCTGGATTTACGAATGGAATTTTGCGAAAGTTACTGATTCCATGATTCACAGTTCCATTCGATTCGCAGCTTCATCAGGCCTGGCCTAGAAGAAGTGGCTGAGTTTTTGATGGAGGAGGCAAACATGATTCTCATAGCAGTCTTGATCAATCTCGATTCTAGTGATTTTGTGCCCAAACGCGTAGAAAAATCCAACAAAAATCTACGACCTCGTCGAAAATCTGATGATGTCGGTTTGGATTCCGAACCGAAGTCAAATTCACATTCGAAGTCTATCTATTGTGTATATTGTAAACGACGTGGGCATGAACTTCGTGGATGTTACGGTTTTAAGCAAGTGTCTATGACTCAGCGCTGGAAAATGGCAAAAGATAACAAGTTGTGTTTCAACCGTATCGGTCAAAATCATCGTAGCAATTCATGTACGGAGGGGAGTTTCGATCAGTGCGGTCGTAAACATCATGAGCTTTCACATTTCACTGATGAAAGATCACTAGATTCGCTCAAAGATCCGAAATCGATCACTCCTCAATCATCAGCTACTGAGGTTTCTTGTCCTGGCAATAGTCATCGATTGTGACTAGGCTCTAGGTCCCTTCTAGAAATGATTCAAATCACTGTCACTGGTTTGAAAGACTCAATATCGATTTACGCTCTTCTTGACCAAGGCTCTACTGTTACACTCATTAACTCTCAAACTTCGAAACGAATTGCAGCTCAATATTCCCAAACGCAGATCCACTTGAAAGGTATTGGCAATGAACATGCGACTGCGTGTTGTAGTAAGAAGGTCAATCTCCCGATACTTAGCAACAATCGATCATTTTCTTTGAGTGATGTATCGGCGATGGATGGAATTGCACTACCCATTCAAAGCATTGATGCGAGCCTTGTTAGTTTATGTCAGAATCAAACAGGAATCAGTATCCAATCGTACTCTGAATCGCCTAGCATACTCAGAGAACAAAAAAATACCGGTCTGATCATCACTCGAGGATTCTACGAAATTCAAAAGCATGTGCTCCTAGTCTCGCGATGTGTTCTCGGTTGTACCATTCATGGCTGTTACGAATGAAAACTAGGCTCAGATTTGAGAGATACCCATCACATTGAATCTAGCGTATCTTGTTTGCAAATGCATGCGTTGAACAAGCTAGTAAAACCATACTCTGATATTGAGTCACTGGGAATTTGGAATTATTCAAAAGCAAATAAGGAACAAAACGAGCGCTTGAGATTTTCAGGAAAACGATTAGGCATGTACATACTGAATAGCAAGTGGGTTCAGTGTGTGAAGATGATCGTGTGCCATCGTCAAACGGCCGAAATCAAGCTCTCAAGAGACTCCACGCTCTAGAGGCTCGATTGGATCGAGATTCTGCTCGTGCATCCATGTACCACAGAGGAATGAATAGATTCATAGAGAACGGCTCTCGTAAAGAGCTTGATTGCAATCCTACTGGAGAATAGCTTTTCTATCCCCCTCATTCCAAAGCCACTAATCTGAATAAGCCAGGGAAACTCAGACTAGTTTTGATTTACGTGATGAAGTGGATTTTATGAGTCTTAACGATCAAAAGTTACCTAGTCCTGATCTTCGTTTCCAGGTGTCCTGATTAGATTCGGGCGGCGCCGGTTTGCCATCAAGTCTGACATGAAAGATATGTTTTTGGAAATCCGAATACGTCCAGAAGATTGCAATGCTCAAAGAATTTTGTATCGCGGTGATGATTGAACGGGCGAACCTGATGAATACGTATCGAAGTCAATGCTTTTTGAGTCAAGCTCGTCTCCTTGCTCAGCGCTTCATATCAAAGACAAAAATGCATCACAATTCTCGTCTCAATTTCCTGCTACGGTCGAACGCATCAAGGAAAATTGCTACATGGATGGTTTCTCGAAAGTTGTGGCACGCGCGAAGAATCAATTCAATGAGTAGAGAAAGTAGTTATTATCAATATGCCAATTGGGACATGCATGACTGGGCCAGCAACGATTCAGATGTACTGAGAAATCTGAGCGATGTGGAGTTTCTCAATCGCCTTATTTACTCCGATACAGAAAATTTGGAAGAAGTTTTGGGCTCGAGATGGCTGAACCATTCAGACAGAATCACCTTGAACATGAATGAAAGTGGAATACCAAAAACAATAGTCAATGGCACAGGAAATCCCTATGAAATGTCAGATTCTCAGTATTATCTTGTCAAATTTTGACCCTCTAGGATTTTTGATACCTTATACAGTTCAATCGCGCATTCTTATGCAGAAGGTTCGGGTGAGCGGGATCAACTGGAACGAAAAACTGATAGATAGTGGAATTTTGTACTGGCAAAAGTGGTTGAGTGACCTTCATGAGGTCGAATCATGTCGAGTTGATCGCTAGTACAACGACTCGGACACAAGATAGAATACATTCGAGCCCCATGTATCCAGTGACGCGAGCTTTGAAGCATATGCTGCCGTAGCTTCTTTGAGAATAATTCAGTCGGACGGATCAATCGACGTTGCGTTTGTGATGTCCAAAGCTCGAGTCTCGCCTCTGGATTATGTGATTATTCCTAGGCTAGAACTACAAGCTGCGCTTCAGCTACAAGACTAGCAGAAGCTATCTTCTCTGAGTTCCATTTCAAGATCTCTCGCCACGTCTTCTGGTGGGATTCGAAAGTAGTCCTTCAATGGATAAGGAAAAATCATCGCGAATCCAAAATATTTGTCACGAAGCCATTGGGCAAAATCCGTGAGAATTCTGAGATTGTAGAGTGGAGATGGATACCGAGTAAGGATAATCCAGCTGATGATGGCACGAGGTATAATTCTGATGCTTCAAGTCGCAATAGTCGGTGGTTGGAGGGTCCAGTATTTTTGAAAGCGACGGAATTTCTCACGATGACGAGCTCAGAACGAATTTTTGAACATCAAAAACGGAAGGTTTAAAATCATCCCTGGATTTTTCACGCTCCTCTCGATGGAATCATCTCATTCCTACAGTGTTTTGAGTGACAAAAGCTATTGAATCCATGACAATCCGTAATAGATCTCTTTTCGATCAGCTTCCTTACGCAGAGGGAATTTGTGTGGAAATCAGTCAAAAAAAAACCTTCTCTAGAGGAATTTCTGCACTCAAGAATTTGGAACTAATCCCCAAAGGTAGTTCGATTTCTAATTCGAATGGATATCTAGATGGAAGAGGCGTTTTGAGATCAGAGAGTCGTATTGTGAAATTTCTCAATGACAGTATAACAACGGAACCTGCTATCCTTGATGAAAAAGAAGAGTATGTGAGGTTATTGATCAATCATTATCATACGAAACTTCATTGAGGCAGTCATCGAACTGTAACCAATGAATTGCGCCAGAAATATTGGATTGTCCATCTTCGTCAAGAATTACGATCGATTGCTGCGCACTCCATCATTTGTAAAATCCACCGGGCGCGGCCTGCTGATCTAAAACTGGCTGTTATTCCAGCAGCAAAATCAGCCCATGGATTCCGTCCCTCCACAGTGGGCTGTGGGTTAGATTATTTTGAGCCTATAACAGTCTGAAATGGAAGACGTCATGAGAAATGTTCGGCCGCGTTATTCACTTGCATGACTACTCGGGCGATTCATATTGATCTCACACACAATTTGGATACTGTTTCAGCTGTTATGGCCCTGAGGAGATTTTCAGTTCGTGAAAGCACGCCTACCAATATCTACTGTGACAATGGAAGTAATTTCCGTGGAATGAGTAGAGAATTCAACCAAGTAGTTGAAAGCTTAGGCAAGACTCGGATCAATAAACATGCTTGGAGAAATCGAATTGTCTGGAATTTCAATCCACCTCCAGCTCCTCATATGGGAGGGGCTTGGTAATGTCTCATTCGTTGTGTGAGAAATGCTTTATTAGCAGCGTTGAACGAACAGGCTCCAGAAGATGGAGTACTCCTCACATTATTAGTAGAAATTGAACATCCTGTCAATTCTCGACCTCTTGCAGATATATGGGACGATCCACGAGATGCCGAAGCTCTAACCTCTAATCATTCTCTGTTGGGCAGTTCCTCAGGTCGAATTCAACTGTCTCGATGGGTCGCACAAGTCTCGAGTCCTAGGAAAACGTGGCAAGTTGCTCAGCATTTTGCGGATATGTTTTGGCGTCGATGGTTTGAAGAATATTGACCAACTCTAGTACGTAGGAAAAAGTGATATCTAAGCCAACCAACATTCAAAGTAATTTTAATTTTAGACGAGAACGTCGAACGGGATCATTGGCGCAAAGCAGTCATTGAATGCGTTTTGCCTGCTTCAGATGAACAATTTCAAGTTGCAGGAGTTAGAAATGCGTATGGCAACTTCTTGAGACCTACTCGTAAATTGATACGATTTGTTGAAGTACGGAAATAGAATCCTGTACTGGGGGAGTATGTTCCCAATTGAATGATTAAAATATTCTATTATGAATTTTGAGCTATCTATAATTGTAAATATTGTGAAACGAGATGCGAGGGTGATTTTCATTCCATTTTGATTTCGATGACATAATTTTGATTTACTTAGGGTATCAAGTTGCGTCGGTATTGTGGACATTTGAGCTATAGTGAAAGCCGTATTGTGGCTCTCAATGTGGAAATGTCCGCGGGCACAGGTTCCTCACTACCAAAATTTTCTGATAATAGATGAGGGTACGGGGCAAGTGGAGCACTGTGGCTTTTTTGCGGGCGGTTGGCTCTCGCAAACTCTTGAATGAAGCCCACATATACTGCTGAGCACAGTAAAAAGAGATAACAGCGAATTCTTAGGAGATGAGTCATTTGATCAAAAAACAGAATCCCTCGCTTCCCCTCCAAATCCACTTCGCTCGTGCCTCCCAAACGATTCTTAACTTCATTTTTGCGTTCGTTTATCGCATGAGGAATTCGCCATCTCCTTGTTATCTTTTGATCCAAATAGAAGTTAAGTTCTCCACAAATTCTGCTGCTGTTCTTCGAATATTTTTCGGACTCCTTTCCAAGCACGATACAGGCCTCTCATCCATATATCGGCGATATTCGATTGACGAAAAATGCAGACTCTTTTGATCTCTATGTGGAAACGGAGAGATCGGAAAAGTCTGCATTCTCCGCCAATTTGGATGCTCCAAAAGATAAGACTTTTGAAGCATACAAATTGCGATACAACTGAATTATCTCTTCAACATCTAGACTGGATACTCACCTCCCAAGTTAGATGGGGACAGTTATAGCAACATACCTGCTAAGAGTCGAATTTTTTTACGTTCCTCACGATATGCAGAAATTTCAAATCCATGCAAACTACGTCCGCAAGCACCTCAATCATCCAACCTCATTGATAATTTCCATACTTGATCATTCAGACGAACACGTCACGAGTTCAACGCCGTTTATGATCGCTTACGATAATCAATGTCCAATTGGGGATTGGAGGATGTGGCAGGTGTAACCGATACCCTACTGGAAATAATCAGCAGAGATCCCTACACGGGCCCCGCAGGGGTTCCTGAACCAACGGGGACCTCACCAAGGACCTCTGGTTGGAGGAATTCCAGACAAAAATGATGCTTGAGACCGCAGGAGCTGAGCGATGATGTGCAAATCAACCGTTTGCGGGATGGTGGTTAAGATGTTTCCACTTCTCAAGGATCTAAAATGGCGAATCCAGAATGACGGATGGAAATTCCTCAAAAACTGTGTATTTTACTCCAAAAATCTCTCCTTGAGAGTTTTTGGGGTCGCTAATCGCGGATATGGAGTCAGATTTCGGTTTGTCATCAATTCAAGATAACGAATCCAAGGAGGTGGACCAAAATTTCCCGAAAACTGCGTATTTCAGTTCAAATATCTCTACATGAGGTTTTTAAGGTCGCGGATCACGGATATAAAGTCAGAATTCATTTTTCATTGATCCAAAATGGCGAATTCAGAATGACAGACCGAGAGAATGTGACCTGATGTCCGAGAATTTTCCAACTCCTTCTACAATGACGAATTCTGCGGCGAGAACTGCATTCATTTTCGAACTTCCATCTTCTTCGAGGAGTTTGCCAACCTCCTCAACAAGTATTGAAGATGCGTCTTGCGTGGATGATTGGATATCCAGATGGTTCATGTTCGTAATGACGCCAGTAAAGACTACGATTCTCGAATGCGGTCCGCACAATGTCCCAAGTAACTCTCCTCTCAGCCAGTTGCTGCAAATTTCCTCTTCGTTTCAAACATTCCTCCAGTTTTACACCGATACCCGTCTAATTGGCAAGATAGGAGTAGCAACTCTTCTTCTCGTGGAGTTTCAGAGTTTTGGATTCGGAAAAGGCTGTTAGAGCTTCAGCGGTACAGTGAGGAAGTGCAATCCATCTTGAAATATCGCCCAAGTCGGCATCCCCGTTTGCGATGTGACGAAGAGCCTTGTAGAGTTTCCCCATAATATCAACATAGTATTGCAGCTTGAAAGTTTCATTAGTTCCGTTGCGATCTATGATGATGGTCTCTAGCAGCAGCAGTTCGGCACAATAACTTACAAGTAAGAGAGGAAATGTGCAAATGAGATAAGATCCAAACAGCGGTCGTATTGATTCTTCTGCTTGCGGAGGCTCGAAGAAACGGCGAGCTCCCTCTGACCACGCATGGGTCAGTAGTGGGTGTCATGGCAGCTCGGAGTTGCAATGAACGCTCTTTGGCCCACCTCTTGGATCAAGAGTGGAGGGTAGTGGCGAGCGTGGGTATAAAAGGAGCACTGCGAGACGAGAAACTCATTCTTCTTCGAGAGATGGCCCGAGTCACAGGTCTAGAGGAGCAACAGAGGATCTTCCAACAATTTTGCACGATGGAGTACATAGTCGACGTGCAAAGCTTCCAAACAAGCCCCGATGAATTCATTCCCGAAAAAGTTGCTGTGACTCGAATCGAAGAAGATGCCATCTCCCCCTCCCCCTTCACTTTTTTCAAAAGTATGACTTGGCGAGCATAACTGGCTTTTTTTCCTTGCACCCGGACCCCCTTATTTTTTCATTCTCATTGGTTTTTTTTTACCAATAGTGGTATAACCATCTTAGGATACTGTACCTACATTCCATAAGAATCGATTTCTTATGTGAACATGAGTTCGACTTCAACTCTTGAGAGTCGTGAAATCCAATCGATAAAATCCAATTCCCTCAAACATAGTCGAATCATCACCCGTGAAAGACTGAAATTTAACATTGCACACGACTTCCTTCATCTCCGAGAAAGCCGTTCGATTTATTTCAAAAAATGGAGGATATTCAACTTTGCGCCGAGATCTTGGAATCAGGAATATGTGAAAGAAATACTCAATGAGATATCATATCTTGATTTCATACCTTTCATTGTCTCAAATTTATTAGTCACCATGTGAAGAAAAAAGGTGAGCGAGTCGTTTTGACATTGAATCGAGAAGATGATCGAACAATGATAATATTTGTTCCTTTTCACGGAACTGATCGTTCAGATCTTGCCCAGGACATACTCGGCATATTTTTTCGGATTTCACGACTCTCAAGAGTTGAAATCGAACCCGTGTTCACATAAGAAATTGATTCTTATGGAATGTAGATACAGTATCCTCAGATGATTATACCACTATTGTTAAAAAAGAAACCAATGAGAATGAAAAAATAAGGGGGTCCGGGTGCAAGGGAAAAAGGCCAGTTATACTCGCCAAGTCATACTTTTGAGAAAAGTGAAGGGGGAGGGGGAGATATCAACACTTGGCAATGGCAATGACTGATCAATTCTACATTGAAGACTATGATCTACCATAGCTTGTAGAGAGAA
>JAPYYZ010001371.1:0-15536 GCA_030522705.1 Eretmocerus eremicus
CATATTTTAGGGAATGACTTTATCGTTATTTCGAGCCACTTATCGCAGCGCTCAGGCTGTCGATCATAGCTTGATAAAGGTTCAAGCTACGACCTTCGAGGATCCACTTTCAATTTAGTGGCTGCAACCCGAAGGGATTTTAGATGTTTTGGAAAGCGATACAGAGATGAAAAAATCGCCCCGGGTGGGGTTTGAACCCACGCTCTCCGGTACTCTAGACCGGCACGCTACCAACTGCGCCACCGGGAAGGTGGCAGATAAGCCTACTCAGGAAAGGTTAATCCAACTCTGTGTCCCTTTTCAATTGCGGCCATTCAAGTAACCATGACCATTTGAACATCTAACTTATATCGATAAGATAGATCTCATCGATATTGGAACTCTATCGTTCGATTGATGAAATCATATTTTAGGAAATCACTCTATCGTTATTTCGAGCTACTTATCGCAGCGCTCAGGCTGTCGATCATAGCTTGATGAAGGTTTAAGCTACGACCTCCGAGGCTCCACTTTTAATCAAGTGGCTGCAACCCGAAGGGATTCTAATTCTTTTGGAAAGCGATACAGAGATGAAAAAAATTGCCCCGAGTGGGGTTTGAACCCACGCCCTCCGGTACTCTAGACCAGCACGCTACCAAATGCGCCACCGGGGAGGTGGGAGGTAAGCCCACTCAGGAGAGATTGATCCAATTCTGTGTCTCTTTCCAATTGCGGCCATTCAAGCAAGCATGACCATTTGGATATTTAACTTATATCCATAAGATAGATCTCATCGATATTGGAACTCTATCGCTCGATTGATGAAATCATATTCTAGGAAATACCTTATCGTTATTCCGAGTCACTTATCGCAGCCACTCATCTTTTATTGCTCAATTTATTGCTCCTGATCCCGTTCCAAAAATCTCCCTAACCTCAATCCCGATCGAGATATCGATGTTTTTGCTAGCTCCAGGACCTGAAGCTAGCGAAAACATGGATTGCTCCGGTTCTACTGGAGCAATCGTAACGCTTGAGGGCTCATTTTACATTGCTCAATTTCTTGCTCCTGATGCCGTTTCAAAAATCTTCCTAACCTCAATTCCGATCGAGATATCGATGTTTTCGCTAGCTTCAGGCCTGAAGCTAGCAGGAACATGGATTCCTCTGGTCCTAAGGAACCGAACGTAACGTTTGAGGGCTCATCTTTTATTGCTCAATTCATTGCTCCAGATGCCGTTCCAAAAATTTTCCTAACCTCAACCGCGATGTAGATATTGATGTTTCCGCTGGCTTCAGGCCTGAAGCTAGCGGAAACAATCATTGCTTCGGTCCTAATAAGCCGATTTCAACGTTAAAGGGCTCATCTTTCATTGCTCAATTCATTGTTTCAGATCCCATTCCGTAAATTTCCCTAACCTCCATCCTGATTGAGATATCAATGTTCTCGCTAGCTGCAGGCTTGAAGCTAGCAAAAAGTTCCTCGTGTGGGTAAGCGTTTACATTCACTCTGATATTTACAACTATGAAAAGAATGATTCAATCCTATCATAAGTCGCCGATGCTGGGGTACTTCGAACATTTCTGAAAATCATTCCGTATCCAAAACATGATCTTCTGCAGCCATTGAAATATTCGATAAGTCTTGAAGGTGACGCCGTCCACGTCAATTCCGAATGATTCTCCCTCGGTCTCCTCTATTGGCCTCCGAAAGTTATTTAATCGGATTGATCTACCGAAAGACAATCCTTCCAATATTTATCTATTCGAAACAATTTTCTGTGTTGGTTGGCATACGTTAATGATTTTACCGGAAGATCCGATAAAATCCCAAGATGAGACTTTGCTCTGGTATTTGGCTGAACACTTTCATCCAATTCGACCGATTTGAATTTTTGAGAATGTATCTGGAGGGTAATCGAGAAACTAATCATGTATTTTATGAAAAAAAATTTTTGAGCTTTCCGCGTGACCTCAGAGTCCAAAATGGCCGAGAATTATGCTATACCAACAATCTTTTCTGACCGTTTCCTCAAAACATTCTCAAAAAATTTTCGATTCCGTAAGATACGAATCTAGTTGGAAATTTTTCCCACATCCTCCGTGAGCGTTATGTGCCTCTGGCACGTATTTCCGTGCGACTAAAGAGTCAAACAATGCAGAAAATGCATTTTTCCCCCGAAATTTCCCTCAAATGGTTTCGTAACTTACTTGAATGTGTTCGTTGAATCGTTTTCCATCCAAGACACATTCCTTAAGAATCTTTCCCAATTCAAAAAGTTGTCAAATACGTAACAGCTTCTCCTAACAACACTTTTCTATTCAGAAAATGAGGTCTACAGCGCATGCGCATACTTGCAGAGCACTGCGAATAATTTTGTTTGTTAGCTGAAACGGTTATCTCCAAAATGAGTGCGGGAAAAGTTAGTCCGATGCACTAAAATCAGAGATGCAGCCGTATTAAAACTAAAAAGAATCCAAGGTAGCGAAACTGTGAGCCCTGGGAGGGCTCGATGAAGCTTTCAGGGTTCAAACGCGTGTATCTCCGGTTCTACTGCATCAAATTGACTCCAGCTTGGCTCATTTTGATGATAATCGTATCAACTATCAAATTGAGGAACACGAGCATGCGCATTGAACTCACTCATAACGAGCTATAACTAATGATGACTTAATCCTCATCTGTAAAATGTGACATTCTTGCGCATGTTCCTGTTTCCTGAGGTTTGAAAATCCTTCTATCTGATAGCTGATACGATTACCGTCAAAATGAACCACGCTGGAGTCGATTCAATGCAGTAGAATCGGAGGTACCCGCGTTTTAAGCCCGGAACCGTCATTGAGCCCTCCCAGGGCTCACGGTTTTGGTACCTTGGATTTTTTAAAAATTTGAAACGGTTGTATATCCGATCTTACTGCACCAAATCGACTTCATTTGGACTCTTTTCGAAGGTAACCGTTATGAATGTCAAACAAGATCATTCGCAGTGCTCTGCAAGCATTTGCAGAAGACCTCATTTTCTGAATAACAAAGTGCTTTTAAAAAAAGTTGCTACATATTTGACGACCTTTTGAACTTGGAAAATTTTTTTTAAGAATGTGTCTGAGATGTAAAATGAGCCGGGTTTGCTTCTAAAATCACTCTTCATTTACGTTGTTTTTGGATAACGAAAATATCATCCTTATCATTTCGTTATTTTACGTTTCGGGACTCTAATTTGAATGGAAAAGTTAGTTGTCATGTTACTTGTGTTGATATTAATACGGGTAACATGATAGTTGACTTTTTCATTCAAATCAGAGCCCCGAAACGTAAAATAAAGAAATTATCACAATGATATCTTCGTTATCCGAAAATGACGTGAATGAATAGTGAATTTAGGGGCAATTCCTGAAAATAACTCATCTGAGTGAGTTACAGAACCGTTTGAGGGAAATTTCGAGGAAAAAATTCATGTCACGCGTTTTTTTACTCTTTAATCGCACTCAAACACGTGCCAGATGCACTTAACCTTCATGGAAAATCTAAAAAAATTTTACAGCTAGATTTTTATCTCACAAAGTGAATAGAAATTTTACAAAATTTTTTGAGATAGGATCGAAAAAGATATTTAGTATGCCATGATTTTCGGGCGTTTTAGACTCTGAGACCACGTGGGAAGATACTGGAACAAAGTTTTATTCTTGGATTTTATCGAATATTTCGGCAGAATCACTCATATACGCTTAGTCGACACAAGAAACAATTTTCGGCTGATTACGAGTTGAGAACATGGTTTTTGATCTATCAAAGCGATCAAAAGACTTTGGGAGGCAAACAAAAGTCGGAAAAAACCACTTCACATTGACGTAGACGGCGTCAGGTTGGGAAGTAGCTCTAAGAACCCCCTGCAAATCCGTAAGTGCATTGAAATGGAGCCTGATCAACACCCTGTGTATGTTGTGTATTCGGTTGTTCCATCAATGGGTTCAAGGTTTATGGGAAGTGAAATATCCTTGCCTAGTTCTGGGAAGATGACCGGCTTATTTATTGCAAATTTCTTGACCAGATGTATGTATGAGGAATATCCCTCTTTGCGTGGCATGTTGGTTATCATTTAGAATATTCCTGGTAAAATATCCCATGGCTATTCGTGAATAGCCTATTCATTTGCCTTGTCGAAAAAGTGGACATTTCGAATCAGAACCAGATCATACCTCATCGGTCTAATGGTCAAGACTGTCGGCTAAAAACTATAGGATCATTGGAGCAATTGTTAGAGGAGGGAAGTTTGAGCCCACAGAAGTAACAAACACTTCAGTAGAATTGCAGGAAAACACGTTTTCGCTAGCTTCAGGTCAAATCTGGTGCAATGAAAATTGCAATGAAGGACTAGGCTACAAATATTACGCTCCCTTCACTAGAACCGGAGTGATAAATGTTTCTGAATTCTAATACGGCTGCATCTCTGGTTTTAGTGCATCGAACCAACTTTCCCTGGACTCATTTTGGAGATAACCATTTCAGCTAACAAACAAAATTATTCGCAGTGCTCTGCAAGTATGCGCATGCGCTGTAGACCTCATTTTCTGAATAAAAAAGTGTTGTTGAGAGGAGCTGTTACGTATTTGACAACTTTTTGGATTTGGAAAGATTCTTAAGGAATGTGTCTTGGATGTAAAATGATTCAACAAACACTTTCAAGTAAGTGACGAAACCGTTCAAGGGAGATTCCGGGGGAAAAATGCATTTTCTGCATTTTTTGACTTTTCAATCGGACTAAAATACGTGCCAGAGGCACATAACGCTCACGGAGGATGTGAAAAGAATTTCCAGCCAGATTCGTTTCTTACGAAATCGAAAATTTTTTAAGAATTCTTTGAGATACAGTCAGAAAAGGTAGTTGGTATGGCATAATTCTCGGCCATTTTGGACTCTGAGGTCACGTGGAGAGCTCAAAAATTTTTTTCCATAAAATACATAATTGGTTTCTCGATTACCCTCCAGATGCATTCTCAAAAATTTAAATCGGTCGAATTGGATGAAAGTTTTCAGCCAAATACCGAAGCGAAGTCTCATCTTGGGATTTTATCGGATCTTTCGGTAGAATCATTAACGTACGCCAACCGACACAAGAAATTGTTTCGAATAAATAAATATTGAAAAAATTATTTTTCGGTAGATCAAACCGATTAAATAACTTTCGAAGGCCAATAGAGGAGACCGAGAGATAATCATTCGAGATTGACGTGGACGGCGTCACCTTCAAGACTTATCGAATATTTTAATGGCTGCAGAAGATCATGTTTTGGATACGGAATGATTTTCAGAAATGTTCGAAGTACCCCAGCATCGGCGATTTATGATAGGATTGAATTATCCTTGTTATAGTTGTAAATATCAGAGTGAATGTAAACGCTTACCCACACGAGGAACTTTTCGCTAGCTTCAAGCCTGCAGCTAGCGAAAACATTGATATCTCAATCAGGATGGAGGTTAGGGGAATTCATGAAATGGGATCTGGAACAATGGATTGAGCAATGGAAGATGAGCCCTCAAACGTTGAAATCGGCTTATCAGGACCGGAGCGATAATCGTTTTCGCTAGCTTCAGGCCTGAAGCCAGCGAAAACATCAATATCTACATCGAGATTGAAGTTAGGGAAATTTTTGAAACGGGATCTGGAGCAATGAATTAAGCAATAAGAGATGAGCCCTCAAACGTCACGATCGGTTTATTAGGACCAGAACAATACATGTTCTCGCTAGCTTCAGGCCTGGAGCTAGCGAAAACATCAATATCTCGATCGGGGTTGAGGTTAGGGAAATTTTTGAAACGGCATCTGGAGCAATGAATTGAGCAATAAGTGATCAGCCCTCGAACGTCACGATCGGTTCATTAAGACCGGAGCAATCTGTGTTCTCGCTAGTTTCAGGCCTGATCCTAGCGGGAACATCGATATCTCGATCGGGGTTGAGGTTAGGAAAATTTTTGGAACGGCATCTCGAGCAATAAATTGAGCAATAAGAGATGAGCCCTTGAACGTCACGATTGGTTCACTAAAACCGGAGCAATCTGTGTTTTCGCTAGCTTCAGGCCTGATTCTAGCAAAAACATCGATATCTCGATCGGGATTGAGGTTAGGAAGATTTTTGGAACGGGATCAGGAGCAATAAATTGAGCAATCAAGGATGAGCCTTCAAACGTTACGATCGGTTCAGTAGGGCCGGAGCGATGAATGTTTTCGCTAGCTTTAGGTGGAAGCTAGCGGAAACATGCATATCTCGCACGGGTGTGGAGCAATAAATGAAAATAAATAGTGCGGCAATGAATTAGCAATGAAAAAGCAATAAGAGATGGTATTGTTAGTTTCCGATTGTGCTTGATTGCTTGGGCCAGCTCCATGACCCCGTTGACACGAGGTTCTCATGGGTTAGCTGAGCCTCAAGCAGATACATGAGCTTCGCTCACTCTCTGTACTTGTCTTCTCGCACTAGAAGAGCGCGTGCTCTGCATCATCCCATTTGGCTCCACACATCTTCTGGAACCGCTCCAGATACTCCCCGAAGCAGCCATGCCCGCTCATTGCGTGCGTCAGCCAGTAGTCCAACTCTCCATGTGGCCGATCGATCCCCCTGGCAATGTTGAGGAACAATCCGCCCGTCCAGCGACCCTCGGTTGACCTGTTCCACTCCTCCTGCCATTCTTCTACTGTCTCCGCCCATTTAACTTCTCGGATGAGGTCCTTCCGGGTCGGGTTCAACTCTATACCGTCACTCTTGTGGGCTTCCCGCCTTCCCCATATTCGCCCTTTCTCAGCGACTAGCAGGCGAACCGGTGGAATAGCTGCCAGTACGCACGTTGCATCATAAGACACGGTGCAGTAGGCGCTGATGGTCTGGAGCGCGAGATGCCGTTGAACTGGGCCTAGTTTCCCATCGGTCTCGGCATGGCTGGCTATAAAGCTCCAGATGGCCGCACCGTAGAGCATGATGGAGTGGCTCACGGTGCTGAGTAGGGCTCTTCTATTCAGCTCGGGCCCTCCAATGTTCGGCATGGATCGCTGAAGAGCACTACCTATCCTGTTTGCCTTCAGCGCAGCTTCCGTCAGCTGGGCCTTGTAGCTTCCCTGATCGTCGAACAACATCTACAGGTACTTGAAATCCGTCTTCAGAGGAATCTCGTGCCCGTTGATGGTGGAGACGGGCATTTGACAGCTCCTTCCTCTCGTTACTAACATCCCTTCGCATTCAATTTTTGCCAGCTCGGGGTTGTTATCGGAGAACCACTGGCCAACGCGGTAGAGTGCCTCGTTGCTTATACACTCAGATCCCCACGCGGTTTTGGCGATAACAACTGATGCAGCGTCGTCCGCGAACCCAACCAATTCCACCCCGTCTGAGAGGTTCAGAGCAAGGAAGTCTTCGCACTGTGTGTTCCATTCAAATGGGCTAGAGACAGAGCCTTGGGCTATGCCTGCAGACAACTCCAGCTCAATGCGTCCTCCGTCGGTATCGCAGATGAGCACACGATCTCGCAGTCCATCGCTGATGACCGCTAGCAGGTAGGGTGATACTTTTCCATCTAGGGACTTGGAGATACGTTCCCAGCTCGCCGAGTTAAGCGCGTTCTTCACATCCAGAGGAATGATGGCTCAAGACCCTGCTCCTGGTTGGGGAGCCATCTGCAGTGCAGATTGCACTCTATCTTGCATGCACTCGATCGCGTGAAGTGTATTGCGCTCTTTCCGGAAGCCAAACTGCTTCGAAGACGTTTCTCCACTGCTCTCGTTCTCCTTCTCCAGTCGATTGAGGATCATGCGGTCATACATCTCAGATACTTGATAGCAGGCATTCGTCGAATACCATCAACAGGAGGCTTGACCGCAACCTGGTCACAATATTGAGACCATCGTTGAGGATTCCATCGAGTCCTACGGCCTTGCCGTTTACGAGTCTTCCCGGGGCTGGCCTGAGATCTCCCTCGTCGAAAAGAGGTACAACTCCGGAGACTTTAGTGGGGAAAGTGAACTTGGGCTTTTCTTTCGGTCAGATAGCTCTAGCTATCATCAGCACTATTGCCATGTCCGTTGGTACAGATCTTCCCTCTTGTGAGCGTGGCTTGCTCATAACAACCCTGTCTTCCATTCTTCAAGGGTCACTGTTGACCATGTTGCACAGGTTATCCCAACATCCCTGCTTCCTTCTGCAGATAGCGTTTTGAAGCAGTTTTTCCGCCCCTTCGTGTGCTTCTTTGTCGGCCGTCGCTGATGCGAGTCCACGTTCTCGCGCTCGCTTGGCCCGTCTCCTCTCAGCATTGGTGTTGCCCCGGAGGCTCGCTATATCCTCGCTCCACCCATAGACTTAATCGTTCTGGAAGCGGGTTTGCTTCCCCCTCGGCACGGTGGCATCACAAGCTCACGTAATGACTCTAGTGACGCTGTCTACATCGTCATCAGGTGCGGGTCGATCTTCAGAGTCTAATGCCTCTGAGATCATGGTCTCAAACTGCTTCCCATCAAGTCTGCGTACTGGACATCCCACCATAGACCGGGCGTTCCGATATCTTCTCCTCCGTCTATCCTAAAATGGATGTGCCGGTGGTCGCTCAGTGTTTCTGAATCAAAAGCCTCCCACGCCATCATTCCTCGGACGAGCTGTGAACTGACGAAGGTCAGGTCTAGCACAGAGGAAGGTGAAGTTGCCTTTCGGGGCCATGTGGCTTGTCTCACTTGGTTGAGCAGGACCATGTCGGGCTGAGCCATGGTCACCGCTACTGCGATGCTACGTTCATCTTTGGGTCCTATGCTCCAGGTCGGTGACTTTGCATTGAGGTCTCCGGCCACCACTACGAGCCCATCCTACTGCTTCAGGCTATCCTTGAGCTCTCCCAGCACGCTTTGAAAGTCATTTTTCGACACGTTGGGTGAGTGGTAGCAAGAATACACCGCAATGTCACCGATAACTCTGCGAGCGTAGCCGTTCCCCTTGTTGGTCTCTCGGCGTTAGTGAGCGAGGCATTCCAGATACGGATGGCCGCCTCACTCCGCAGGTTTTGTATTGTCTTGGCACTCTCCCGCCTGAGACTCTACTCCGAGGTATTTAGAACGTCCACTCCCAGCTTCTGCTTCGAGGAGGTCGTCGACGTCTTTGCTCCTTCGAAGATTTGCCTGCAGGAACAACCATCCCCGCGCTCGTTTCGGTGCCTGCTTGCTCCTCTTGCCTGCTGATAGGTAGTGCAGCATCGCCTCCCAGACCTATGGTTGCTGTCCACTTGCGAGGTTTCACTCCTGAGGCACTTGGGCTCCTTCACTTCGCAGTTGAGCGCTATGTCACCTTCCACGCCACAGTTCAAGCATCGCTTTGATCGGCGCTCCTGTGGCTTGTCCCACCTTGCAGACAAATGATTATACTGAGTGCAATTGTAACCTCTCGGAACACCACGTTTTTCGCGGATCCAAGCAATGACAAAATCCACTCGGATTTTTCCCTTGCTCAAGAGGCCCTGTGCTAACTCCGCTGGGACTGTGATCACCGTGACCTGAGTATCCTTGTATCTAGGACGCATGGCTCTCGCAGTGATACTCCCTGCGTGCTCCGCATCAAGTACCACCACGACGGCTTCCTTGACCTCCTGCATCGTGCTGACCTCGTCAATGTCCAGCATTTCCAGCGTGATAGTTGGAGTGAGGTGTCGTACTACTTCTGGGTCATGGATTGCACCCTCGATAGCATCCTCAAGAGAATCTGCTTTGACCCCCTTCTCTAGCCCTATGAGTAGGAGGCCGTCCTTCGTCCTCCGAAGTTTCGAAACTTTAGCGCCCTCTCCTTGCTTGACTTCCCTAAGCATGTCTGCATAGGATGAGCTACTCTCTCTGAATTTGACGAGGACCACATCTGGCCTCACCCTTTTCTTAATCCTCTTCGGCCTCGTCTTCTCGTCTCTCTGCTTTCCTCGGGCCTCCAAAGCATCGACCACGCTGCTCCTCCTACGTCCCCTGCGCCATCCGGCCTTCTCCCAATCTAGGTGGCTATCCATGGGCTGGCTGCACACGAAACGAAACGAGAGTGGCGTGCCAGGCGTGGATGCCTCTGGCCTCGAGCTTCCGGCTCTCTGCTCTGGAAGAATAAGATCGACCGGTCTAAGGGCCAGTCGCTCCGTTCCCTTCCTCTGGTCCTCTTCTCCACTGGAGGGACTCGTGTGGCCTCTCTCGCTCTGGCTCCCGTGCCCGGGATTTGGGGCAGATAGAGCGGGTCTGAGCTGGGCTATGAAAGCCGCCGCCACCGCCGCCGCGGTTTTCTTGGTCACGTTTTCCAGAGCTGGGCTAAGCCTGTCCTTTGACTTGGCAGCCTTCTTCCTGGCCTCTTCCAGCCCCTTGCGTAAGGCCACTGCCCTCTCCACAAGCTCAGTCGTTGTTTTCTCGGCAGTGGCATACTCCTCTATATCTTTGGTGAAACCGTCAAGTTACTTCAGCATCTTTCCAAGAAGCTCCCTTCCTCTCTCTTGGGCTTCGCTGTACTTGGACCATCTCATTTTGAGGTCTGCAGCTCCTACCATGTTCAACCTTGGGGCACTAGAAGGTGCACCGAGGTTTGGCTGCTGCGAGCCACATGCTCTTACTCTGACTTGGTTGTCGTCGTCGACGACATCTACAATCGTCATCGTGCCTTGCTTTCCACACGATATTCGTTCCTGGGCGGGACACCCAGGTAGCAGTTTCGTTCCGAAGCCTTTCGAATTCGTTGTTCCTTCTGCCATTTCTCTCCTTCTACTCCCTCCTCACTCCCGTGAACTTGTTCGTGTTGGTGGTCGCAACTATTCGCCCTATCCGGCACCGGTCCTCTGTTCCTGGATTCTCCCCCTTGCCGACAGAACGTACAGTCTGGTGGCCTCGGTCGTGCCTATCCCGCACCCTACAGCATGATCCCCCCGGTCACCGACCAGCACTGACCATAGGAGCGGGATTCAGGCAATCCTCCCTACCGTGGTTTGGAACGAGCCTTCAATCGTGGTTAGCAAGAGTCCGACCTCTCGCCCCCCCCCCCAACTACCGGCGGCCCAGGAACGAAAAAGTGGTTTCAATGCGGTACCCTCCAGAGTGGGCTCGGATACAGCGATGAGGGGATCTCCTACCAGAGGCCATTATTCTGGAAATGCGAAAAGTGTCCAGTGTGTGTATTGTCAATGAGCTGTGCAGCAGTCCCATACCTGGGTCATCTCCGAGTGCGAATCATGGTGTAGGTCGGATGCGGACTCCAGGAGACGAATCTCTGCCGGGCCCCCCTCTCGTATCGCTACCTCAGTGGGCAAAAGCCTGCATCGGCAGGCAGCCACGTCTCAACCTCAAGGTTGTAACTCTCGGTGATTGTCAGTGGTAGAAGTACCCATCCCTGGGTCACCACGTCTCACCTTCCCTCTTTTGAACTCCCACGTGGAAGGCCGGGGTTCGGATCCCGGCCGGCACCACTGAGATTTTCTTTCATGTGCTTTTTACGGTGGTCTCGGTGGTTCAGAACCCACCTCAAACTGTAGGTCCCCCTCACCGAAGTGAAATCGGTAGTTGGCAGTTGCTGGCGCGCTGGTTGAGCGTAACTCAACCTCACGCACATGGGTGCCGTCTGGATGGAGCTCAAAAGAGTGAGTGCCGAGACGTCAAACTCAGAACTTAACATTCTCCCATAGATTGATTGATTGATTGATTGATATAATCCATAACCTGGAGACAGTGAGTCCCATGGGGCACATAACAAAATACATTGCTTTGATACAGATGAAAATATAAAAATATAAACTATAGAGATATAAAAAAATTAAAGCGCAATATAGGTAAGTGAGAATATGAATATAGGAATGAACTCCACAGAATACAGAATATCCATCTATGATTGTAATATAATACATTGGTCCACTAGCGTGAATGAAAAGGCGTCGGGACGGCAGGGACATTCTATGAGTATACGTCGCTAGTGCATCAAAATTCAGGGTACACGAACCTAGCATGGATCGCTACATACACATGATAAGTTGGACTAAGAGCAGGACCAAATTAGTAGTGGAATCAGCATGAAGAAATTGGCTCAGGATCGGCTCAGAGAGAATTACTGTGGATGTGGCGCACGATATACGTTTTGAAGGATTTCAATGGAGTAGTGCGTGGAAGACTAGTGATGCAGCGTGGCAGTTTGTTCCAGTGATACGAAGCTGAGATATGGAATGAGTTTCTATAAGGGACAGTGCGTCATTTGGGAACAACGAGGTCGCCAGTATGCAACCGCGCGGATCTGTGCAAGCTAGTGTTGCATACTCCAATAATATTCTTCGCTAGATAAAATGGCATGCGGTACTTGAGAATTTGGAACAATAAACTAGCCAGGAAATATTCTCGCCGGGCTTTGACAGATGGCCACCCTAATCTGTTCCAATAGGGAGTGACATGATCTTGCCATGAGATATTACCGAATACAAAACGTGTGCGAGCGTTCTGGGTGCATTGCAGGCGAGTGTTCAGTTCTTCAGACAGACCATGATATAGGAGGCAGGCATTAGCGAAGAATGGAAGAACTAGGGACTGAACCAAGGACTCACGCAATGAAAATAAGAGAGCATGCTGATGAGGTCGTAACTGGCGTGAGAACCCGAACACGCGTTGACAGATATGCAATACCTACTCACCCCAATCAAGGTCGGATATTATCCATATGCCTAGGTTTTTCGCCCCAGATACAAAATCTACAGGTGTGCCATCGATTTCTATGCGTGGTAGGGAATTGAGCTCTAGTAGGCGCAGATTTTCGGAGCTGCCAAAGACCATTACTTTAGTTTTCTTGAGGTTTCAGCACAGACCGTTGGCAATAGTCCATGCTTTCATCGCATTTGCGTCTTCCTCAACAAGTTCCAGGGCCTGGTGAATATCGTGACGACAGCAGCTCCTGTAGATTTGTGTATCGTCGGCGTATACCATATGTCGAGAGTATTCCAGTACTTCAGGCGAGTCATTGGAGAAGATGGAGAATGAGAGGGGTCCTAAAACAGAACCTTGGGGCACACCAGCGGTGGTATTTAATCAATCAGATATAGATCCCCCTTCATCAATGACAGCTTGACATCTATTTGCCAAGTAGGAAAGCAACCATCAAATCGTGAGGTCATCGATGCGGAAAGTTCGTAGTTTATGAATCAGAATGCTATGGGGAATTTTGTCAAAAGCCTTGGAAAAGTCAGACAAAACTAAGAAAGTGTACATGGATCGGTCAATAGCACTCCCAACACCATCCAGGACGCCAAGTAAAGCTGTCTGAGTACTGTGCCCCTGCCTGAAACCGGCCTGGTACGGATCAAAAAGTTCGTTGGTTTCGAGGTATTTTTCCAATTGGTTAGCGACTATTTCCTCCAGTATTTTTGAGCACTCGGACAGTCTTGCGATAGGCCGTAGGTCTAAGAGGTCAGAGATGTTGTTGGATTCAGGGATGGGATCGATGAGGGTGCGTTTCCACAGCTTCGGAAAAGATGCGAGGGCAATAGATGAGTTGAAGATGTTTGTGAGTGGTTCAAGGATGCTGGGACAAGAAGACGATAAGATTTTGATGGTGAGTTCGTCGATGCCGTAAGATTTGGATTTCATGAAGGCGAGTATTCGGCTGATTTCTGCCGGATCAGTGGGGTAAATGGAGAAGAGAGGGACGGGGAATGAATCTAAAAGCAGGATTGCGGATGACGGGAGTTGAACTGGATCGGGATTAGAGATGGAGGCGGAATGAGCATTGATTTAATTGGGACTAAAAGTGGTGAAAGGAGAGGAATTTTTTGCTGAGACTATTCCTAGCCCATTGAGAGATCTTCAAAGGTTACTCGAATTCTGGGCCGCAGAAATTCAACTAGAATAGTACTCATTTTTAGCCGCGTGCATCCTCTTCTGAACTTGGCCTCTGGGAGACCGGTAAAGATTTATGGGGTGAACTGATCCTGAGCCAGGAACTTTTTTATAAATGCGATCGCGTTCTTTCATCGCCTGACGGATTTTGTAAGTTACCCATGGTTTGTGGGAAGTACGAATGGTGCGTGATTCCAGAGGAGCGAATGAGCCGAGATGAGTCATCACGTTTCCATCAAATTTTGTTACTTTATCATCAATTTGAGGTATTTTATCGATTACAGACAGGTTGTTGGCTATTAGTCTGAGGTGCAGACCTCGATTGGAGTGCTTGAAGTTGCGTTTCATGACTACTTCAGGAATTTCCTCAGTACGAGTGAAGGTAAAGTTGAGATCAGTTCTATGGTGCCCAATCGTTAAAGGAACCTCAGATTCCTCGTATTTCTCAACCAGATTAAGAGAATTCACGATGGAAAGATCGAGCCAAGTATGAGCCATTACTCGATTTGAGTTTAGCGTATGATGAGTTGGATCGGATCTCACCAATTTCAGAGAGACTCCTTCGAGAATTTCGCAGATGGAATCAGATTCGGCATTCTTTGTAGCCATGTCCCAATCAAAGTCTCCAGTGATGATAACTGAGGTATACTTGGGTGAGACGGAAGAGATCAAATTGAAAAATTTGGTTGGCAGTAGAGCATTTGGAGGTCTATACACAACGGCGAACAGTAATGTTCCATTCGTACTCAAAACTTCTGTAGTCAGGTACTCTGGATAATTCTCACGTGAAGAGTCAGAGCGAGCAATGATCTTGAAATTAAGCAAGCTTGAAAAATATATGGCAACACCGCCTCCACGACGACTTATTCTGTCATTACGTGCAATAAAGTAACCGGGAATATTGACATTTGTGTCAGTGTCAATCTCCTCCAAGCAACTCTCAGTTACTGCGAATATATGCTTAGGGTGATTATTTGAAAAGATTTCAACATTATTAAGATATTCAACTAGACTATAGACATTAGCATGAGATACATCTAATGTTACGTAACGAGGTCGATGGAGCACATTGTCAAACCAACTTGGATGAATCGTCTGGAGAAGTAATAGAGATACGCTCTGACGAAGCATTTTTGCGTGCATGAATCATTCCATTCCTCACCCAAACTCTCTCATAGTTTCTTGATTTGGCAAAAACGCGAGTTTTTCCTAGCAGTTTGTATGTTTGGGGTGGTAGATGCTCATTCAGAAATAATTTCTCTTGTGAGCGATCAGCCAGTTCAGGGAAAATCTCTGCAGCAGGTAAATCACCATGTGCAATTTTCATGCGCATGATCTCATCACGTATTTGCACCGATTCACATCTCATAGAAAGTGTGAATGTTCGCTCCGATGCATTTTGAGAATTTGAATTCGATTAGGAGATCGGCTGTACGCGACGGTTGACTTGGAGGATATCGGAATCAAAGTTCTCCCCTATGATTTTTGTGAGGATTCTTGAGAGAAACACCGCATCTGAAAAGTAGTGTCATTAGGGAGGCGAGATATCACGATACCTGCATTAGATCCATAATTTTATCCTTGAGTATTTGTAGTTTTGAGACTCTCCATTAGGGTGTCCCTTATTTCCCAATATTTTTCGATCCTCTTCTCCCGCCCCTAGATCGTTTCCAAATGACAAGAAAATCAGTTTCCAACTCCGACAGA
>JAPYYZ010001372.1:0-15533 GCA_030522705.1 Eretmocerus eremicus
ATTATTGTATCCTTCAATTTTCGTTATGCCCCTTGGGACTCACCGTCCCCGGGCTAATAAACTCATATCAATCAATCAATCAATCAATCAATCTCTCTCGTACGTGTAGCGAGGAAATTGGAAAAGTCTCAAACTGCTGGGGAGAGAGAGCCGAGGCAATCGGAATGCCCGGGCAGTCACGGAGTGGAATTTCGTAAAAATTCTCCTCACCGAGAGAGCGAATGATGAATGTGGGACGTCTCTTTCTCGCTCTCTCTCGCCGATGCGCTGACGGCTCTCTATACGGGGCGCCGACCGCGCGGCTCCGGCGGGTGATGGATGCAATCAGCACGCGCGCGCGCAAGCGAATCAACCGAAGAATCGCCGAATCATCTCGCGTTCGATACTCCACTCGAGACGGCCACCGCCCATCTCTTATTCGACCATGTTTACGAACGGAATCGTTCAGGAGAACCCTCTCTTCTACGTTCTCTCTCTAGCAATCTCTCGTCAAACTTTTGTTTTCCTCCCCGAGCGTCCATCAACAAACGCATCCGTTCTTCTGTGCGGCGCGAGCCCCCGCGTATATATGAGCTCAATTACCAATGTTTACAATTGGCCGCTCGGATCAATATTAAAGTCCGACTGCAGGGGACAACGCCGCATCCAATCGCATCCGGCTTCGAAGCAAAATAGAGCTCGATCGAGTTGCAAGCTCTGATTGAAGGAGCTTTTCGCGAAAGCTTGCTCCACTGAGCAACGATCGCATAGGTGGCGCTCGTTCTCTCTGCCCGTGCCTCGCGCCCACCTTCGGAAAATTTGAATTGGAAGTGAGAAAAAGGTGGAGCGAAAGAGGCCGATGTGATTTTTCCGTACGAACTGCGAGAGGGAGCCGGCGTAGTCGCATATCGGCTCGGGTTTTGACAAAAGACCGTATCATTTGCCGGAGCAGGATATAGCTATGCGAGGGTCGCACGAGGGTAGGATTTCCGTAGCGAGAAGGAAATCCAGGTCTAAGAGATAGGAAGCGCTGCGTCGACGGGAAAATGCCCTACCTCTCTGCAAGCCACGGCCCTCCCTTATGCATTCGTCTTCGCGGCCTAGTGATAAAGATAAGGGAGCGCCGGGAAAATGTGTGGCCCAACATACGTAACGCCTCCTGCTCGGCCAGCTCGTTATCGAGAGCCGACGCTATCTCTATCTTGGTCACCGTTACTCTACCGGCCGCTCGGCCAGGTGCATATAGCAGGGCATCTGGCGCGCCGAGGAAAACAGAATTCGGCGAGCAAATCGTCGGCACAATGGATTCATTCACTGCGAGCGAGGCCAGTGACCTCCTGGCCGCGAAAGGCTTACGCTTACGGCCGAGTCGCTTCGCTAAGGCGATCGAATTCTTGCCGGCGTCGCGCGGGTAATTCAAAAGCCGTTAATGGAGACACGCAGCCCTTCATCTTGGCTGGTGTATGGCCCAACTCTGGCGAGCGTCGCCGAGTTTTCTCGGACGTGGAGGGTAGTGGTACAGGGACTTCGCGTGCAATTAACTCGGCGGTCCGAAAGTTTCGCGGAGAAATTTGAAACTTCAACATCAACGAAAGGTATTAGCAAAGCCGACGGGATTGCGCGCGCCACGACCGATAACAACGACACCTGCGAGCGCGAGAATAAACGAATTAGGGCGCGCCGTAGTGGCCTCGGCAACTTTCTCCCCGCTGTTTCTCCCCTTTTTTTCTCATTAGCAATCGCAATTTGTGTGAAACTTGATACGCACCGCGAAGGCAAGTGCGAGAGCGGGGAGTGGCAAGTTCCTTGGATATTGTTCTCCGTATTCGGAATCTGTACTCCAAATTAGAGAAGTTTCGAGTCCCTAATGATTACACAAAATCCAGTCGTTCGAGCCCGGCTAGGAGGACGAGCACAAAGACGGGCTCCATGAAATTAAATTACCATCTTGAATTTCTCCCCTTCAATCGAAGCGGATCTCGCTGTACAACCACGACCGCGTCCTTGACAGAGTCGGAGGTGTTCGGATGGGGCGGATACGATTTGCGTGGCATTTTCAAACGATTTTCAAGCTTCTTGATGAAGTGAAATTGGACACCCTGCTCGAACAAGTAGCAATATCTTGAAACTGGAATGGATTTTTGGAGAAGAACTAATATTGGAGGTTTATTGTGAACATCAAACGAGGAGATGGTATCAACATCCTCATAATCTACAACCACATAATTAGGCTTGAGATGCGGATGATCAAGAATTGATCGAATGATCAAGCCTTTATTGGCTATTTCAATAAAGTATTTCACCAACGGGATGACAAAGTATCACAATGAGTATTAGACATACATGTGTGAAGCTCCTCTAGAACTCAATATGTTCAACCGAGTGAAAATTAAACTAGGCTTTTGCAGTCATCCCATATGAATTTTATTCATTATGGGGTTCGCGGGGGTGGATATGATACTGAATCATCCTATCAGAATCATTTTTAATTTATCACCGACATGGCTTCCAATGAAAGGTTTGCTTTGAATGAGTATACCTATAGGTACGTACGGATTTTCAAATGCTCCTGAAACCAATTCAACAGATGCAGCCACGATTAACCGATCCTAAAATCAAAATGTATGCTTCAATATTTATATTACTATTTGAGCACACTGAGTGCACCTCTATGGCATGCTACGCATCTGAAAACGAATAGATGAATTGGTTTCCGAGAGATGAAATTTTTTACTCGCCATTGTTTGGATTTAGTCTGAAAAGATTTTCGCTGGTTTCCCCAAGAAATCCGATGAAAGTTGGCTTTCCGCAAAAGTTCATGTCGTAAAAATTTCACTTGGGTCATGGAGTCCGGTCGAATAAGCACTACGAAACTCTAGAAATAGAGAATTAGTTCGTCTCTCGAATCGCGATCTTTTCTCTCGCATGTACCAGAGCCATGTTCGCTCAACCCGATACTCTTGAACCCTATTCAGATCCCGCCGAGATCCAGTTGACGAATCCATTTGTGGATCGATTTCCAAGCGGCAGTTAAAAGGAGAAGATCATGTGTCCAGATTGCAGGGTGCAAAGTGCAAGGTTGAAAAAGTTGGAGCGCTGTATTGGAGAGAGGAGAGTAAAGTTCCGACCGGGAGAATTTCCAATAATTTTTGTAGCCCTCGGCAAAAAAGATGCGCCGATGGATTGCTGCGGCGCGCGGTGCCCACTACTCGTGACTACTTTGTCGCCTCTCTCTCTCTCTCCTCGCTCAGCCTCAACTTTTTCCGCTCGTACCGATAATGTTCTCTCCGCTTCTTCTCATCCAGAATCTCTCTCCGTCCCTCTCCGCCTCTCTTTTTCCATATCCGGCATCGCCTGTTATTCATCTCCGGCCGCGGTGGCTCCTCAATCAGCGTGCTTTCTTTGCCATCCCACCGAGCCGGCCGGCAGCATCCTCAAAGAGTCTTGAATGAGCGATCATTGGCGTTTTCCAACCTCCGAGCGGCCCCCCTGCCCCTGGCTTTCCTCCCCGGCTGGCCTATCCCGCCGGGGCGGACGCAATTCCGCCTTCGCGCTAGACGACGACGAGTTGTCTGAGTCGCGATGAGAGGGAGCGAATTCGATCCCCGCTCCGCAATTACAATTAGGGTAAATACCCTCAAACGCCAATCGGCCCGCCTCGGGGCTGGCGGGGTGGCCCTCCGAGCCCTGTACCGCTTCCCTGTTTCATCTGACCCTCGCCGAGCCTTCTCGACTTTCGGCGGCGGGCTGTGCGATTTTTTTCCACCCCGAATTCCAACGAACTAACAGCCTGTCTCGTTCCGCGTCGGGCTCCCGCCTCCGCTCGAGCCCCTTCTATCGCCCCGTCGACCACGTCTATCACGCTCTTTCATTGATGTCGTGGTGACGGAACTAGCGCTTTTTGGATTAAAAAGCAGCGAGATGGAGTGAATAATGATGAAAAACGATCGCGGGCTTGCCAGACGAGACCTGCATAGAATGGACTTTGATGTTCTCGATTTAAAATCACTATCGCACGATGAAACGAGAGTACCTCTTTCCTTTTTGTCGCGTACTCTGATTATATCAAAGAAGACTTTTTGAATATTTAACTTATATCGATAAAATAGATCTCATCAATATTGATACTCTATCGCTAGATCGATGAAATCATATTCAGGTAATGACTTAGCGATTTTTTGATCCGCTTATCGTTGCGCTCAGGCTGACGATCATGGCTTGACAAAGGTTCAAGCTACGACCGTCGAGGCTCCACCTTTCATTTGGTGGCTGCAACGCGAAGCAATTTTAATTTTTGGTGAGCAATATAGAGATGAAAAAATTGCCCCGGGTGGGGTTGGAACCCACGCTCTTCAATATTCTATAGACCGGCACGCTACCAATTGCGCCATCGGGACGGTAGCAGGTCCCTTTATCTTTGTATAGCTCTCCAAAAAATAAGAGTCTCTTCGAGTTGCATCCACCAAATGAAAGGTGGAGCCGGGAAGGTCGTAGCTTGAACCTTTGTCAAGCTATGATCTTCAGACTGAGCCCGACGATGAGGAGCTATCCATAAATGATGTCACGCTGAAATTGGCCATTTTTGACCCCCCCCCCCTCCGCTCTCACTTGTCACGCTGTGTCACGTTTCTTAGAATCCCCCCTCTGAGTGATGTCACAACTGGATGATCCTCCCTCCCTCCCTGATTTTTATCCTTAATTGGGGAAAAAATTGCATTCCAACTGAATAATCGTACTCAGTTTTACGAGTTTTGTTCAAAAAACTCTTTCACGAGTCTTGGGGTGCATGAGAATTGAAGGTTCCAAACGGGACGTATTCTGCTGATGCGAGATCAAGGGTGAACTCGCATGCAACATTGCGATAGCACTGCCTCGTTCATTTTCTCAATGTATAAGACCATCTAGCGGAAAAACGTCGAGTGGGAAATTGGGCTCTCCTTGTGAAAGTACTAATTATAATTCTATAGCCAAGGAGGAGCTAAGTAACTCTCATCTCGTCCAAATTTACTTCAATTCACAGCCATGCAAATTTTCTGATCGAGATTAGGATGACAATATTGGAAATTAGTCCATTTCCAATTCTTCCCATTTTTATTAGCTCTTCATCAACTGAGAGATTCGAAGCCGTTTCCATCGGGGGAACTTTTCCGATTCTATTTAGACAATCGATGAATTAGTATAATCATGAAGGAACTTTCTCAATGAATGACCTTACAATTCAACAGTTTTCAAAGACTCAATTCCGACTTTTCAAAAGTTCAAAATGGACTCATTCCACAATAGTTCGTAGCCGTCCATATAACATCAACTTTTTCATAAATCTGAATCAGTCAGAGAACCTTCTCTACTGTAATCGCAGTGTGGATCAGGAAAACTTGGTACCAGATCACTGAATTTCAGTCAATCTTCACTAAGGATCAGCCAGATTCTACAAGTAATCAATACGATTTCGCTGAAATCCAGTAAATTTTGATGGATCCTCATACCGATTCTCACTGATTGCGGCGAAGATAGTAGCTTCTGAATGTGCATCATCTCACTTTTCCTTTTTACAATCGATATGAACTTCATAAGACGGATATATTTAGTATGCAAAAGTATATCATGAAATCTTCTGGATCATGGAAATTAATTTTATTGTACACAATTCTACTGAGAAATGAAAACACAAAGATCAGTCGATCTCTATTATTATATCCATTACCGTCGAACGGGGTTACTTTGCCACACATTTCCCTCTTTTGACATTGTTTCGCCTTTTACTCGCAACTGCCTCGATGATCCTCGCCTCAACTCAATTCATTAGAAAGCTTAGAGTCTCAGCTTTTGATCAAAGCGAAATAGAGCACCATTGGATCTTTCTATTCAAAGTTATGAGTATTCAAAGAGTGTGGTGAAGTTAGGCCTCCGTTTTGCAACTTTGCCACATTTTGAATTTCACTCCGACTAAATTCTGTTTTACTTATACGTATGATGAGAAAGTCGACCTTCACCAGTCATCAATCAAAAGTTGGACCTCTCAGCTTTCGACTGACCTACTACAAAGTCCCATTCGATCAGACCTGCGCACTTTAAGATTCAATTCAAACTGAAATCTCCTGAGGCGATTTCGCACAGCCAGTTGGTCCCTGTGGAACACCTGTGAATTCACTAGAAAACGTTCTTTCCTGTAATTTTGCCATCATTTAGCTTGCACGCGTCTGAATTGGACTAAGTTAGGTGATTTTGGAGCTTATTGGATTACTTACGAATAATGTACACGACCAAGGACCAATTCTCTGAAGAAAAGAAGTTACAGACAGTATTCAGCACGGTAGCAAAGTTTTCCCAAAATGGCTGAAATCAGGCTTCCTTTTCGTTTTCTCTCTGTAACCCTTCCAGGCATTGGAAATGATCAAATCAAATGATAGCTCGATCAAAAAGACGATACTCGTGGCTGAAATATGACCCCACTACATACGGATCATCCGAGAAGCCTTACTTCTATGTCAATTTTGTGATGTGAATATTTTTCCTGTTTTGAAAACTATTGAGGAAGAATGCGTTACAGTTGTTCCGGAAGCTTGCAGAGATTCCTTTGGCAGCAGAAAATGTTTATTATCATGTAACTATTGACCAAAATTACTTTCAGAGTCATTGAGATGCTTGTTTTACCCACAGGGACCTTACAAAACTCTTTCTGCTAATGTGGCAAAGTTGCAGCCACTGTGGCAAAGTAGCCCCGTTCGACGGTATCAATACTAATAGCAGATAATACTGCTATTATCGCAACGACTAGAATGAATAATTAATCAATCCTGATTTCCCATTACGCGCGAAACATTCAGCCGCGTCATGTTATGCGAGAATCTGACCGAAGCTGTAGATATAATGATGTACTCGATCATAAGATATTCTCCGCGTTGCATATATGTACCTTTTCAATTACCCACACCAGCCAGAAAGAGCTCCATAATAATTGCTCTCGTGTAATGATCAAATCCGTTTTGTGGTGACGAAATTACTCAACTGTCAAAGGTTTATTATTGAATGTCGCAGCCTGATTCTCTCCATTGAAAGCTTCCATGCTTTTGGATGATGTGATATCCACGGCTATTGTGAAATTTTGCTGATCAAAACGATTCTACCTCTGACAAGTAATTGGACCGATGACGAAGTTTAATCACCAGAATAGTTTGACTCAAGAAAGACACCCCGTTGTAAAGTTGATTGTGTCAATTCAATCCATTATCACAAAAACACTTCACCAGTTCAGTAGGGTTCGTTCCGTGTTGTGAAATCTTCCTCCCAGTGGGTACAGAAGACAAGATCTATCAATAATATTTTCACTTGTTGTAGGTTTACAACAATTGATTGCAATGTTATCACATAGTCAATCGTACATTAAAGATTCACTCATTTTCTCAAGAGATCAATCACGTTTGTTGAACAACAGGAGAGCAATATCTCAGTGATTGATGAGCACTATCTTGTAGCTCTTGACCATTCAAAGGTACAAAAATCTACGAATACTTTGGGCATTCGGAGAACCACCCAAAAACCGCACTCAACGAGTCACAGCTTGCTAAGGCTACAATAACAAAGAGGGAATAATGAAAATAGGGTTCTGATACGGATCGTTGAACGTGGCACCAGAGGAATGTGCGCTTGAATGAAGGTCCGAAACGCGGGCTATGCGGGCGAAAGTATAGAGGCATCCATGCATGTGTGCGCAGCTCCCGACTATTTTGCAACGGGCAAGCCATGTGAGATTCCTGAAACGGCAGTTAAGTCTAGGGAAGCAATTGTACGAGATCATCCGAGCGTAAACATAACAGTAATGGGTCGCTTCTTTCGACGCATGGATTCTTGAATCCGCCCCCGACGTCATTACGCCGATTCATAGATAGCAGTAGAATCTTCAGAAAATTTTTCGAAACTGGTGGACACTGGTATGAGTCTATATAGAATCCCGCTCAATAGGTATCTTCCAACAATATTCTACAACATTCTGGATATTCTAGATTCGATAGAATATTCTAGAGATAGAATATTCAACACATTTTACTATTCTAGAATATTCTACAATAGAAAATTAACATCTAAACGGTACAGATAATTCCTCATTCGAATCCTTCGTATCAGTAGCCACTAGAACGGTAGAGCTTCGAAGTTCATCGTGTGAAATCAATACCGCAAACTTTGGTTCAGCCTGACGATAAAGGCTCCAGCTAGAGAGAATGATGGATTAGTGGGTTCCAAGCAAATGGACTTTAGCCGACAAATTAGTCTTACCACACGAAATCTGAGATCAGCTTTAGGCAAGGTAGAATTTTAGACAATTCAGAATTATGTTGACTATATTATGATTAGACGAGTCTCTCGATTACGATGACGGATTCTCAGAAAATTCTCTCGCGTTCCATCGATCAAGAAAAATACACTAGGTACATTACATCTGTTAACTCGTGATCGAGAATCATCGCGGACTGTAGAGAATTGGTCATAATGAACATTGAAAATAATTTCGTACAAGTTTGAAAACTTACTTGTGCTCACTGAATGTAACTTACAAGACAGGGATTCCAATGCCCACTAATCGTTATCAGTCGTGATTTTTCATCGGAAAATTCAGGAGCTTGCACAGCGAAAGAAAGCTTGGAAATTAGTTGAGGGCCAGAATCTGCACGCTATTTCCATTGAAGCCAGTCTCTGGAATCTCGAGTCAATTTTGATGGCATTGGAGGATTGCGTTCCTTGATCCTGCATGATCTAGCAAGGCTAGAGATTTGGAGCATGAATAATGTCTAGACGGAAGGATGACTTTGATATTCAATGAACTCAAACTGAGCATCTCAAAGCAGAATTGTTACACTCACCTTGATCATCCACCAGCTCTAAATAGCGGCGCTAAATAAGACCTCGAGTACCAAGAAGCGCTCATCATGACTTTGTTATTAGTTTTGCAAGATCAATAAAGCCAAACTGGAGCACTGCTGGTGTACGCGTTTCTCCACCACGATGCGCAATAAACTATGGACAACTCGCGGAAAGTATGTTCAATATCATAAGCCGTTGCATAATTTATCCAGAATCTCTCTCGGGTTCGGAAACTCTCTCAACACACTTGGATCTTTCGAGCTCTAAGAATTTCCCAACAGCCAGAGTATACAGGATTAATCTACCGCAGCGTGGATTCAAGGCTCAATAATTACCTCGCGGCGCGCAACTCGTTCGATGCTCCAAAAATCTGGAGCATCCGAGCGCGAGTAGCTTACAATTGCGCCACATAACTCGCATTGAAACAGGCCGGTATCCGAGCTACCAAAGAAAGGCTCGAGTCGTCATAGTTGTCGGTGACGAGATTGTAAACAAAAGCGAGCCACCAATTAGTGCCGGAAGGAAATTCGGTCGAAGCTGTAGAGAGAGAGCGCTACAACGGCGCGGCATTTGACGTGGAAACCTATGCCAACAATTTCGTCTTGCCAACTTAGTCGTTATACTTGGCCGGAGAGCGCAGATAGAAACTCACCCGGCGCGCTGCCACGTCGTGTCCTCGAAACTCACTCGCATACCGTCAAGAATTATAATGCCGCAGACACTCGGCCAGGCCTTGAATACGCGCTCTCGCTCCTCTCTGCGTCTGAGCGGGGGTGCGAATGCGCGGCGGCGGACTCGCGATCAAAACTCGTGCATTAATAAACTTGCAAATGAAACTTGGAGCTACTCGCAGCGCTGCACAGAGCCCAACTGCACTCTCCGTGACACTCGCGTCGCGCTCGCTCCTTTGCCGCGCAAGTAATTAGCCGCGCCTCGGTGACGCTTCGTTACGCGTGTCGCATCGAACTTGGACGACCGAATGACTTGCCAACAAGTTGTGCTGATGATATTGTAGATCTGGATACTGCGGATTCCGGAAGCCGGTTGGCTTATTACCGGAGCGTGACGCTCGAGGTGACGCTGCGGTCTGATGTGCGCTTGAGCGGGCGAACGCTGGCGAGGAATAGAGACTCTGTGTTTGGTTTAGCCACTGGATGAACCAAACACAGGTTGGTTCTTGGAAGCGCCAGTCAATTGTTCAATCCCCTTGAATTCGAGGTTGCTACAATCGGATTGAGGTTCACTACCGAGTCGGCGGGGATCTTGTTGATTCGAACGTTACTTCCTCATGAGAGATTTCAACTGCAACACTAGCTTTTGTGAGTTACACTGACTCATGCTCCAGTTTGATGCAAGCATGAGCATGGAAAATCATTTGGACTCGCCCTGTTTTCTTGCATTCCATTCTCGATTACCATGTGTAATGAGATGGTCCGACGACTGAGTCATTTATCAGTGAAGTCACAAGGAAGTTTTCGAGCTTCGAAGTGAACGGATAATTGACGGATATGCAGGGTTATCAACCTCTACGATGAGCGCAATACCCTGGGAATTCTCCGGGGGAAATCGAGGGATAAACTCCACGCGTTATCAATCGGTCGGTGCGCAACGACAGTTCTATTTGCATGCATGAAAAATTCAAACGATGGCATAGTTGATGGCACATATGACCATGTATATGTGGAATATGCGTCGTATAGCTGAGATTCTTCTGTTTTTTGAACGAAGCCCAGAAAACTTGCCAGTCCAGCAGAAAAGCGAGGGCTCACTCTGCAAAGGAGCAAATCAAACCAGCAATCTAGCCAGCGGCTGGTGCCACATAAGCGAGCGCGATACCCTCTCGAGCGGTATGTACGCGGCGTTTAACGGAAACTCATGTCACAGTCGCAAAACTCGCATCAAATATTCAGTGCGGCAAATAAACAGGCTCGTGGCGAGCATATAGCTCTCGACCCACCCTCGGCGTCGTATACTCGATGGATCCGGATTTCCGCAGAATTGCCTCGGCCGCGTGGCGTAAATAATTGAGCGAGAAGGAGCGAGAGAGCGCTATCGTACCCACTTCAGCGAAGCACCGTATCGAAACGCGATGGGTTCGCATGGAGATGGAGAAAATCTCCCCTGCGGGGATAGCCGCCACCACCGCAGCCACTGCCCTCGATGCGATCCGACCGGGCGATCCTGTGTGAATGTATCCGTGAGAACGGCCGCGACTGGGTTGGGTGTAGCGACGGCGCAAACCAACCCCTGAGCGAGCCATCTCGTTCATCTGCCGGATCGGGAGGAGGACATGCTTCGACTACTGTTGCCGCTGCCTCGCAAAATACATAAATCTCGATACTCACTTACTTTTCAGTAATGCGAGCGCGTGCGAAATGAACGAATGATTTGCGCGCCAGCCAACGCTCGACATCGTTGAGATCTCGATAGCGCGCTCTCTACTTCGCTCTGTAATCCTTCGTCGCATCTTTCTTTTCATCGCGCGCTGGATTCTGAAATTAATTTACGTCAGACAAGAGATGAATATGAATTTTGAGATCACTTATCACAGAATCTCTTGGTTGAGACTAGACAGATAGCTTTTGAGAAGTGATTTATTCAGGGGATAGTAACCGCAAGGTGATCTGCTAAATCTCAATTTTTTCGGCGATAGAGATATCATCCATTTTTAGTGATCAGAACTGTATTGTTGAGCGGAAAAGCTCAGTCTTCCTTTTCAACGGAGGATTTTGAAACCCCTTTTCCATCAGCTCGAAATTGATCAGATGGTCTATCTCTTCCTCTCGAGACCATCTCAGTTGCTGATGAAATCAAGTCTCGATTGGTTCTTGACAAAAAATCAGAATGGAATAACCTGATTCGTTTTCACAGTTTGTTTCCAAATATTTTTTCCTCTAAATCAGATGTTGCGCCATGTAAATCGCGGATTATACTTGGACATTGTGTATTTGCAAGAAATCACGTCGAAAGTGTACCGTATCATGAGAAGCTGCATAAATGCGCAATTATGGGCGACGCCATGTCCCTACTTGCGCTTGAGAATGAATTCGTTCTAACTGTGGAAGGTGCCCATTCGACTCAAAATCTTCCCTTAGCGAAGAAATTTTTTAGCACCTTTGTAATATATTCAAATGGACCACTTATATCATATTTTTGATCATATTCCAGTAAAAATGCTTCAATCCATAGAGGGTTTCCCACCAAAGTGACGTGAGGTTGTTTTTCGAATGAGTATTTTTGTAATCATGATATGATGGAATCTTTTTGCAAAACCGATGCTGCAAATTTTTCTAACCAGAGACGTCCTACTCATTGCTTTGAATCTCATAAAATATATAGAAGTTGGAAAAATATTATCAGTAGAAAATAAAGGTCCCTTTTTTGGCTTTTTTGCGAGTGGACCTAGGTCATTTTTATCGACACTCTCCACGTACGGCAAAATTCTATTTTCATCATGAGATAGCGCTCAGCCAGTTGCGATTCGGAATACCGTGTAACAGAGTTCGTGGCGAGATGAATGTTTACAGAGTTCTTATTTACTGAACGGCTTCGCTCACATTCGTTCCATATTAGATTTTTTCAACCGCGTTTCATCCTGAATTTGTATGTTCCATGGTAGTTCGAAGGCTGACTCAAACGAGGAATGGGATCTCATAACTTTGAAGCTTTTCCAATTCTGAAAAGCATATTTAACTTTTGATAATCTATCATCTCATTCGGAAACAAGCATAATGAAGATCATTCTATCCCGAACGAAAAATAGTAAAGCCTTCCGCGCTGTGTTGCTTATGGAAGCCCGGGACTATATGACCATATGAGTCAAGCATCATCCGCGGCTAGGATAATCTTGAACTATATAACATACACGTGAATTTGTTTAAATAAATAATGTGACTCGTTGTGACAAAGATAGCCTTAACTCATTGAATTTTTTCTAAACATAATTGAACCATTGCCATTCGATTTTCAGGAACTTCGTCACTTTTACCACATCTGATGCGGATGTGAGTCTTAGATTTAAATAGACACATAGTTGTATCTGATGATATAGTGAAATAAACAATATCAACCGTGGGAAATGGTCACATAACTTCTCATCGTTGAATTCGTGCCTGTTCGAGAGTGGGCCTTTGGTATGAGAGTTGATAGATATAATAACAATGTGAAGAAATCAAGCTATCAACAAGAATATTGAAATTGATCGATCCTCTGTGGCTTTTCTTGCTTCGAATTTGCACACTCACATCACGCTAGCGGTTGATATATGAAAAATAATCTCGAGATTTCGAGCACGAGCGCAGAGTTAATCTCGAAGCCGTTCAACGAGAATCAGAAGTTTACTCATCATGGGAGTTCGTAATCACTTCCCCGCTACCGGGAAGCCTCGAACGCGTAATCCAGTCAAATCGATTTTGCGCAATAAACTCTGCCGAGATATCCACTCGAGATCCAGTTTCTGGACCGAATAAAGCGGATCCGCCGAAATTCCCCGTGTGGAAATGTACCCGCCACGCAAGAGTGCATACCTCGCTTGAATATCTCGCGCTTCATATTTTTTTTGGCAAAAAATCGAGGCCGGAATAGAGAGCGGCTGGTGCGCTCGGGAAACAAAATTGTTAAAATTGTAAATAAAGAGTGAGTGCGTGGATGGTAATACGTGAAGCGAAAGCGCGAGTGAAAGGGGGCGGGGGCGTGCGAGTTGCGTGATGGCAGGCGTGTTTTTGTCAGTGGGAACGAACGCATTAGCCTCGCAGGCGGCAGAGTAAAATATCAGCGGAGCAAGTTGCGGCGTTGTTGGCTCAGCGTTAGACGAAAATTGATGCACTCGACGGGAGAGAGAGAGAGAGCTTGCGAGAGCGGTTATTGTAGCCGCGCCGGATTCGCGAGAGCAGAGCGCCGTTTACGCAGCAGACTCACTGATGCTGTTTGCGCGCAAACTCACTTAATACTCTATCATTACTCTGCGTATTCGTGCAGTCATGCGACCACGGCTGCGACCCCGACACTTTTGTGTATGTCTCTGCCCTCTAGCCGCGCGCCGGGGATTAACGTTTTCACGTTAATTTCTCGATGACGACCGCTTGCCACGGCAGCTGTCGAACCCAAATAGATCCGCCAAATATCCCGCTCTCTCGTTCGCGGAAATCCGTCAATGTTGCAGTAATGACGGCCCGGCCTCTCGCAGCGGTTGGATTTATCACCGCCGCAAATCGGATCTGTTGCGCGCGTCCCGATTCTTGTCAGCGTGTCAAATGTAGTCGTCGACGATTTTCGATTAGAGTCGAGAATTGAATTGAACTCGGAGATGCTTTATCTATGCCTCATGGTTTCGACGGATATTTCGAAATATCCATTTGCGATTATCGGTAGTATCAGAAATTATATTAGGTTGATAATTGGATAAATGAATCACCCCCCCCCCTATGATTCCTACTATTATGATGCCTCATCCGATATATTTTGTCGTTGGTCTTCTTTCGAGGTAAATCCTATTGATCTGACTTCATGCACGTTATTTTTCCTCAATTGAAGATAATTTGTCTGAAAATACATTTTCTACCCTCTTGATACCATTGCAGTGCATAAGATTCATGGATACTTCAGTATGTATTAGGATTTAATTTGGACTGTTTAGATCAGTGAATAACAATCAATCGGTAACTCATTTTTGCAGCAAATTCTACAAAACCTTAGAGATCTTGATCACCCAAGAAGAATACACGATCACGGAAAAATCATTGAAAAAGAATGAACTGTTAGTGCGGCCCCCCTTCCCATCACTCAAAGAGCCCACACATCGGTGCCTCAGTGACTCATCCTGGTTCATGGTTCATGGTATTTACTCCGAGCGGTTGGTAACTTTCACTGATTTTCATTCACAAAATCTACCTGCCATGAGAGTTGCTGACGGATCAGCAAAAATCTCTGGTGTATTTAAGGAGGTAAATTTTTAATTGATCGTTCAAGTGGAATCATTGATCATGCCGAGGACGATGCGGTGAGAGAAATCGATTCATCGGCGTGTAATCTCGCTGGATGATTTATCCTTAGATTTACAATTGATGGTAATCGATTTTCGAGCGATCGAGAAATCTGCTGTTCCTGATGGTTCAACAAAATATCATCAATGGAACACTGCATATTCATTGATCTCAAGAGTCAAAATCATACCATAATCCACCGATGATTTGGGATCGGAATTAGGAGAGAATAAAACAACACATAATCTTTACCCGGCAAGCCCCATCCTCATGAATTAAAAGTGAGACACGAACAATCACTAACTGTTCGAGCTTGCGAGAACCTTGGGCAAATATATTAGGGTTGGTCTACCAAATATTTGCTTTCTTACATAGTAACCATCATTTTTATTATCTACCCATATGCCAAATTCACCCCAAAACGCTGTGTAATTTGAATCAGTATTCTTAGATGTGTTATATGGAAAAATGAGTAGAGACTCAGAGCACTCCAACATCCAAATTCAGCGAGTTATTCATATTTGAATCCAGTAGTTGGTTATTCTGTGTCTCCGCACTACCGTAAAAATCTGGAAGATAAGAGCGTCTAACAGGCGAGGCAAGCCAGCATTTTTTTCTCCCCCAACTCGAGTACGTGCAACGTGCGGTGGGTAAATTTTTTAACAGCTCAAACTCACATGCGGTTTGCATGTCGGACGTTAAATATTCTGCGAG
>JAPYYZ010001373.1:0-30332 GCA_030522705.1 Eretmocerus eremicus
GAAGAGGATCCATTTTGAATCATACCGATAGCTCAAATACTCGCGCGGCGACGATTTTTGCCAAAAATCACTGTTTTCGCATCACTGTGCGCCGTGGCGCTATTGGGCACATTCCGAGCCCGCGTGATAAAAAAACATTTTCTTTCTTGATCTTGTTGGCCGATGTAGCTCCGAATCAGCCTGCTGAGGAGTGACCGGGGAAGTTGTTTGCAGTCAATTCAACCATCAGCGGGCATCATGGAGCTGTAAAAGCGAAATGGAGGCGAAAAAGGTTTTCTTTTTTATTGTGTTGACCAAGATAGCTCCGAATCGGCCTGCTGAGGAGTAGGATCGACCAGAGAAGTTCTTCGCTGTCGATTTCACCATTTCCGGGCGTCGTGGAGCTCTACAGGCAAGATGGGAGCCGAAATGGCCTCTTTCCCGATTGTGTTGAGCGAGATAGCTCAGGATAGGCTTTATGATGGACGAGCTCGACCATAGACCATGCATCGTGTTGCTTAAATGTTTCTAATACAAATTTCTAGCACCGGGCTGGTTTTCAGTGGTTTTATTTGCTTTTAGCTAGCAACGATGTTAAAAAAAAAAAATTAAAATCCTCCACGGGGCCGTTTATTCTAATGTCCAAATCACGATTTTCCCATTATAAACATATGAATATACTTATATATTTTCAAATGCATAATGCCCAGTCCAGCTGAAGTGGCCATGAATACCTCTGGAATGATTTGAGTCTCGCGTATAGTTTTTTAAGAGTAGGTTAGTTATCGATATTACCTATAATATATACTCTCCGTTACAGCTATGTCAGTAGGTTCATCTAACCAGTACTTGCAAAAAAGCTTCATATCATCCATTCAGATTCAATATGAACCGTTTCACGACCTCTAGAATATATTCTGGAGCAGAATGGGGATCTATCTATGGAGGTACCACTATTATGATGCCTTTCAGTGGTCCATTCTTTGACTTAATGAAACTAGATCGTAGATTCTCCTCGTTTCTTCTGTTCTGCAAATTTTTGCCAGACTCTCGCGTAAACGTGACGATTCGTGAAGACAGGTTTTACTAAATAACATTCTGTCAAAAATGGTAGGAAATCATAATATATTACATTTATATAAGATAACTAAAAATGAATATCAGATCAATTGATGAAGGAATTGAAAAAAAGAAAGAGGTAGAGAGGAGGCTGTTGACGCGTTTTATGGGTGAATCAAGCTTGCATGATAAGGTATTCCCATGGATTGAAAGTTGTTTTGAGGCCCACAAAATCTATCTGCGTCGATTCGCGGAGACTTCTCGTCATTTAGCTACGATATACATGCTCATTGGGTGTTCTGGGAAGATTCAGGTCCCTCCTCTGCTCCTAGCAACCAGCCTAGTCCATCCAAAGTTTGAAAAGAGACGACAAGAATGAAACTCATTCCGATGTCTCAAAGATTTAACTGTTGCGGGAATTAAGCGGGTGAAGCGAAATTTAGCTTAATTAAGGATGGTGGTTTTCAACCATTGTACACCGGTGGGTCTCACCCCGCCGTGCCAGAAGAAAGATGGGCGGGACCTACGGGTGGGCCCTATCGCAGCGAACGTTCAGAAATTCATGGATATTTCGTGGGATCACTGAAAGGCATTGTCGATGATAGGTAGATGAGATATTCCAGAAAATGCACCAATTCCTTCCACGCTGTTTTCATTTAAAGTGGGTCGATGAATCTGAGTCATATTCAAATAATCCTTGACTAATTATTATTGCCACTTGGTGGCAAGCATTATTTGGCACAAGATCTGAGCTTAGTATTTGGGAACATTTGCTTGCTCTTCCTTTTTCCCGAATTGATGAGTAGTTACTCCCATGACATCGTTTCCTCTCAATTGCACAATCTAATTTCGATTGATTTGTTTTCATCCTCATGACGCTAACGTAATGTCGGTACCGTGAAAGATTCGATTTATATCGTTTATATATTTGGGATTTCCATCCGTAGTAATGCTGTCAAAGCTTAGAAATGTTTGATCTACTAATATAAAGATTCTGCGCTCTTTACATACAGGCTCAATGATTGAAATTGAACAATGGCAGATCGTAAATCGTAGAAGACGAATGTGCATGCGATCGAGTAATGTCACAGGCCCTTTCACATACTCTAACCAAGATTCTTTTCGAATCATGAGTGACTGGAATCCATACCCCTGCTTCTGATGTAAAGGGGATTCGACCAATTTTCAGAGTAATAAGACTGTACGCTGAATTAATACGTGAGTTTATTATGACATTTTTATTTTACAGAAGAGTGCTTGTATTCATTGTATATACATCATGCATGCGAATAATCGATGAAGTTTGATGATTGAATGAAATTGTTTTTCAGATGATGGTACGTAATTGAATGATTATACCCACTGTTTGATTATATTCAACGATTTAATGTCAGTTCTCTACGAATGAATCGTTTTGAACTCTAATAGAAAACCCTCACTCACTTGTGATCAATAATGAATGATATTTTTTTATTGGATAATTCGTCTCAGGCTGTATTTCTAAACATTCACGTACATCATTTCATCAAGGTTATCTTCATTCTTATCGTAATATCATCCCATGAAGTCATGTAACAACTCAAGATAAGAGCAAGTAATGACATCTGATTAACGCATAGATATGAGAAGGGGATCGCACAAAGAGCATTGATTCACATAATGAAAATGTTTTCAGGGTCAGACAAGAGAACACAACTGGCTCCAAGATGATTACGAATCCATTTTCACTCATTACAAAATTTATAAAACCATCGCCACCAAAATCATCATGAAATGTAGGTATGAAAAAGCAGAACCATTTTCACCGGGCTTAAAATTACTTATACTCTCATTTTCTCTTTACAACTCAAATAATTTTCGCATACGTACATATAGATAATATACTTATAACATCAACTCTTTCTTGTTTACCAATGAATGTACGGATTTATTCACATATCTCGAAATCAAGGGAAGACGAAGAGATAATCGCTCATGACATATTGATACATAAATCTTACAAACATGAACGTAACGATTAGATTAAGCTGAAATATATGACTATACAGCACAAAGTGGTTGTGAAACGTCAATGAATATATGATTTAATTATATTGCAATGATGTTGCGACAAAGTGTAGTGGTTTTGACAATCGCAGTCTTAAAATTTTGTAGATTCAACGATATGGCTCACTTAATGGTCAACTGAACGATACTCTCACCTCCCCATCCTCCCTCGATTTTTATGTCCTAGTGCTATTTATCTCTCGCTGTTACAATTAGTATTCCACATGTAAACAATACAAAAAATTCGCTACCTCAGCATATTAACTATAATATAATATTTCAATACTCCCATAACGCGATAGAAAGACAATACTTCTCGCAATATGATGCTGATTTGTTGCATATGTTTATGTAACTAGGGATACGGCTTGTGTATGGTATTAATGATACTTTTTGTTCGTGGCGTTTCGAATTTCAACGTGTTGCGCATCGTCTTACGATGACTCATCTCACCATCAATCTCTGATCACGCTCTTCCTAAATCGTCGATGTTAACTTGAAAGTATTACAGAATTTTATTTATTGTACTCATATGAAGTACACGAGCTGTCAAGTAAACCAACGCGTTGATAAACTTTTGAGTCACTGTGTAATCAATCATCGTGATATGTCAACACAAAAATTTGGTTCATCAAGTTATCAGATTTCTGAATTCATATGTTCGCGGGTTCGCGGCGAGCTCTTTCGCACAGCGGCAAATAATATCTCGCGAGCCAACGCTTGACGTTCGCATTTTATACTATCATCGAGTAAGAACATGAATGTATTTCGTTTATAGAGTTGTAGTCAAGTTCCGATCGTGAGAAAGGGTACGCAATAAATCGGTGAAATCTTTGAAAGAAAGTACCACGTATCTTTGAAAACAACACGCGAACACGACACACTCGAAACTAGCCGCACATGAATATTCAAAAAACGCGACAGGAGCCTCGGAGTCGGGGCTAAAAGGCTGCGAATGAGAGCAGTCAAGCCCCGGGGTGTCCCGAATTATATGCGCGCAATGTATAACATGCACACGTGATTTTTTTCTCCTCTTTTCCTCTCAACTCTCAGCTTCACTCCTTCATATTTCATTTGCCATTCAGCAGCGCGGCTCGTGCATCGTTCCCGCACATTTACACACGTACACAGAGGCCACGAAAATTCGCGCTCGAGTCACCCTTGCCACGCGTCACTTCCTCTTCCCGTAGCCGCAACTTGGCAAGATAGTCGGCGAGAAAGAGAGACTTGGATGCGGGGCAGCGGTGTGAATAACTCTGTCGCTTATTGTGCTGCGCTGCCGGTTGTGTGCGTGCACGCGCGACTATACACGAGCGGCGTACTTATACATACATGTACTGTATGGGCTACGTGACATTTTTGAGCGACGTCGCGGCCTTTTTATCGGCGAAAGTTCACAGAGGGATTTTCCATCGTATAATATTTAATATACTCGCTACGTACGGATGAGCTGCGAGGTGCGGCCAAAATGCCTCTCATATCCTTTTAAGCTCACGGATCTCAATACCTTTCGCGGTTGGGGAGGTGCATTTCTGCTGCGACGCGCGGCTGTTTCCGACGCGATAAACTCGGGTACGAGGAGCTGCGCTAGTTCAGAGAAATGTTGCCAATATATTTGCTGCACTTCTGCCGGGTTCGAAATTCATGTGAGAGTATTCTTATTATGAGCTCGTGCGAGTGAATTTGCACATGTGTACATTTCAGAACGCAGATGGGAAATATCGCCACGAAAGAAGGGAAGAACTTGTCAACGAAATCTCATCTCCAGCTTTTCTGGGCCTGCTAGCCGCGACATTTGTAGCAACGCGTGTAGAATCGGCTTAGCGCTCTCTTCCGCACGTGAGCGCTCGTGAGTGTAAGTGCAGATGTGTGTAGTATGTGTACGTTTGCATGGATATCTATGTGCGCACAATAGCTGGCGCAAAATTTGAACATACTGACGAACGAGCAATCTGCATCAACTTTGGGACGAGCTCCCATGTACGGGTGCGTACGTGTAGCTTGCAACTTTGGAGTTAGAGCCACGCATCCGCAGGAGCGATTTGTAAATTGAGCTTGAATCACCATTCGCGTGCATTTGTGTTTTAAGTTGTACGCGATGCGGAGCAGTACGGCGTACGAACGCGTAACCCGGGCTTCCCGTGCACAATAAATTTCAGGCTTCTCCCTTTGCTCGCGTGAGAACATTCCCGAGCTCGGCGCTGGTGGTGGCAAATTCTGCGCTCCTGCGCGATTACTCGATGGCGCACATCAAGTTTCGTATTCGCTTGGTGCTCACTTCGGATTGCTTCGGATTGAGGTAGGGAACAGTACGCGCGTTCTAATTAACGTTCTAACGAGAAACGAGGCCCAAGTGCAGGAGTGAGGCCAGGCTGCACTGACGCGGTGACGTATATTTTATTTTGATTTTTCACGCATTGAACTTTGCTCGCACCCTTCATCTCCCGCTTCTCAAGAGTTTGAGCGTATAATGACCCAGCGACCTTGTTTCGTACTTTTGGGCTCGACTAACGGCGAATAAGGAACCGCATGCTTTGCATCACGTTTCGCTCGTATTCCTTCGCTCGAGCGCTCGAGTTTTCCTTCTACATCGTTTTCTTCGGCGACGATGGCACTCGAGCCAGACTCTCGATATCGACGCGAGAGAAATTTATTTTGCATCGGCCGAGATTTTTCGTTCCTCTCTCGGTTTCAGGCGCCTCCTCACTCTCTCCCCCCCCTCTCTCTCTCTCTCTCTCGACTCGAGAGTGAAAATTGAGCCGAACGGAGGCGTGAAATACGATTGAGACATATCTCTCTCAGTCGTCGCTCTGGGGCACACCGGATCTCGAATTACGCTGTCAGTGCGGTAGAGTTGTGTGTATAGAGCGAGCAGAGCGTCGCGAGGGAGCTCGTTCTCTCTCAGCTCCCGCTCTCGTCATTAATCTTCCTCCCGCTTCTTAATGAACAACCTCAATTACAGAGATAAGACTCTCCTCCTCGAACGTTGTATTCAAGAGATCTCGATGCTCGTCATTTTCATTCTCTTCCGTATAAAGTGGCTTTATACCTGTAGCTCCATGTACCGAGATGCACACGAACGGCTCTTCTCGTTTCCGTATTGTTTATTTCATATTGTTATTCCGCTCTTAGAACAATGATAATTCCATTCCTGGAATGTCACACCTCGCAGCTTATCGTACAAATTGATTCGCGCGCTCGTCAACACTGATTTGATCAACGATACACTCAGTCGCTCGAATGGCTTTCGTTCGGCGGCTCACTCATTCAACGTGGATAGCTCATTATCTTACCGTATTACCGTTATACATACTATGGGTATGACGAATCGCTTCTGATGCTTAAGTGACTAGCTCGTATCAGCTAGGATTATCGTTACAGTCTAGGGGCCTTAGCGATCTAAGAGAATTTTGTCGTTTTGTGGAGATAGGCCGTGGCTATACAGGGCCCTGCTAAAAAGTCATTATCACTTTTGCGGTGGCGCGCGGTCTCCCCGGTTGTTGGGTATTACTCGACGATGCGCCGGCATTCAGCTCACATCACACTCAACATCTACACGCAGTCGCACGCTATACGCACAAGCACAATAATCGCAATAATGACGGCCGGCCGCACTCGTACACTCGTGCCGCGCTCGCTCGCGCGTTGCATGTGCCATTGGCCATCCATCGGTTCGTACGTGTCCCGCGTATCTTGCTCTCGCACCCTCGCGCGCGTCCGCCGATGCTTAATTTCACTCGCTCGCGTCACGCACGCGACACTTGCGCGCGACACGTCGAGCCGCGAAATCCGATACAGCTCGCACATCGCGCGCACAGAGCCACGCGCTCGCGAGCCAATGCGAGGACCGTTGCGGCGGACGGCGAACCTCCTCCCATAGGCGTACGGATGCTCTTGGTCGATTTGCGGTTGAATCCACGCCAGCAACTCCGAGCTGATTTTCCTCCGACCACGCATCGCTCCGATCTGCCAGTCTCGCGAGCAAGGGGCTGATATTCGATTGTGGTAATCGCGGCTCGTCCGGTGGACCGCACGTTGGGCGCCATTGAGAACTCCGCGGCTCCTTCAATGGTAAGGCGCGAAGAGCAGCGAACGACGAGAGCTGCACGGCCCGGGGCTATCTCGATCGGTGCTCGCGATGGCTTTGCTTACTCGACTCGTTAGCATCGCGGGCGCGTCGACGAGTTGGTCGTTATCAAAAGCTTACAAAATTAGATAAAATTGCGCGTTCTAGTTTAATCGTAGCTAATGCTTCGAACGATGATATTTGATTGCACAAACGCGCGCTATTGGTTCAAGCTTGTCGCTTCTCCCGGGCACGAGATGGTGGCGACGGTTCGATTGAGGAGCCGCGGCGCGTATGCTGGCGTTGACTTCTATCACGCGGACGCCCTTGTGACGCCGCGACAAAAGGTATACTTTCAGCGATGAAGGCCTCCGTTCGCGAATTCGCCCACCCATTGCCGAGGCGAAGCTAGACCGAGCCGATCGTCAGCTGGGCGCGCGCTCGGAGTCGCTAGGTGGCGCTGGGAGAGGCAGAGGCTCGCCACCCGATGTGAGAGCGTACCGACGGGGGATTCCTCGAGACGCTGGTGAAAAATCGCATACCTCGCTCGGGGAAGCCCCTTGGCCTTGCCAATGACGTTGATCATAACAATAACAACGACGACAACGGCAATAGCGGCAGCGTGTGCGACGGCGACGACGACAACAACGGTAACAACAACAGACACACTCACTCTCAACGACACTCAGTGGCCGTACCGCGCATCGTCACTTCTGCTCGAGGATATCGTCGTCTTGCCCAGTATAAGTCGACCAGTAGCCTGCGTTGAAAAGCACGAACGCAAGGGGGAATAGGAATCTCGCCAGGACGTCTATCTGCGCGCTGCCCTTGGACGAGCACCTGAACCATCGTTTGGGCAGCAGGCCCCAGCAGCAGCGCTCGTTGTACATGGCGGCGCTGCCCGGCGGCAGCTTCTTCAGGCTGCTCGAGCGCTGCCTCGACAGGCTGTGCGCCCTGAGCAGCTGGGCCGCCGCCTCTGCCGCGGCCTGGCGTTGCTGTTGGTACGCTTGGCTCTGCTCCAGCGGCTCCAGCCGTTGGGGCAGCCTCAGCGGCGCCACTCGCATCCCGTCCGGCAGGCCGCCAGGTGGCGTCGGCGGCAGCTGCTGCGGCGGCGCCAGCGACAGACTCGACGCTCGGCGCTGCTGCTGCCGATGGTGGTGGTGGTGATGCTGCTGCTGCTGACCGCCGGAGCCCGGACTGCGCGACCTCGATCTCGACCTGGAGCGCGATCTGGAGCGCAGCGAGCCTCTGGAGCGCACGCTCGCGCGGCACTCGCTCTCCGTCATGGAGGACGAGCTCGGCGAGTGCGAGCGCGCCTGCTGCTGCATGGCGGCGCGGTGGTGCGCGTGGTGCTGGTGCTGGCTCGCCGAGGAGCGCTGCGAGGCCTGCGAGTGCGGCGGCGACGGCGACGGCGTCTGCGAGTTGGCGCCCGGCGCAGTGGCGCCACCTACCTCCTGCGCCAGCTGCTGCTGGCTCGCGTGGTGGTGGCGCTGGTGGTGCTGGTGGTGGTGGTGGTGGTGGTGGTGGTGGGGCAGGTGGTGGTAGTGGTGGGGGTGCTTGTGGGCTGCGCGCGGAGTCGTGCTCCGGCTACTGGTGGCGCCGCCAGCGCTCGCGGCGCCGGGCGAGCGCTGCTGCGACTGGCGCCCCGGCGAGCCCGACGACGAATGCTGGCGACTGCTCGGCTGGGAGTAATAGAGGTGGCCGCGTGCCACGTCCCTCGGTCCAAGCGCTTCCTCGCCCTCGAGGCTTACTCGCCATCCGCTTCCTCCCGAAATAGGTACGTTGACCAGTACGCGAGATTGAACAGGGCGAAAACGAGGGGGAATATTATCCGCGCGATGACGTCGATGCGCTTGGACCTCGTCGGGAACTTGGACAGCCACGACCTGCAGCAGTTTTTTTTCTGCGCTTGGGTGTGTATTTCGCACTGCCGCATCTTCTCCATCGACATGCTATCCTCCGACTGGCGGACCAGAGGCTTCTGGAAGAAATGCGCTGCCTTTGATTTCCAATCTGGCGTCAGTGGCGACAGGTTCTTCACGTAGGGGGCAAGTCAATCAACGAGAACACGGTTCAGAGAACAAAACAAACAGACAAAAATAATAAGCTAAGTCTCACTCGATCTCATGAGGGTTCATCTTCATTATTTTATCGAACTGCGCTTGCTGTGAGCCACTAGTTAAGCTGCCGATCGCCAAAATTCCAATTTCTCGTTACTCTGACGCAACACTCAAGAATTGATCATTGTAAAATTACTATTTTTTGTCGAAGTACAGCGATTTTGTGGCGTATGGCTCATCTGTAAAATAATTTCATGAGGCGGTGCTACTGAGCTGAGAGCTTGGTCCGTGTTCACACTCCGCCGATACAAGATGATGCTGTATGATATTTTGAAGCCGATGTGGAATCATCTATGATTTTCAAGTGTTCTGTTTGAAATGCTCGAGTTTGTGGGATACTGTGACGCTGTAAGCGCCAAAGAATACGGAATAGATCCCCGATTATTACCAATGGATTATTGTGTTAATACTATGTGTAATCAGCGATATAAAATGAGAAGTTACAATGGAGTGGGGAAATTTCGATGGTATAAGGAGAACGTGGAGGATGCGACCAACTGACGTAACCTCCCTTTCGATACTCCAAGTCGCGAATATTCAGACAGCTACTGTATCAATCCGAATATCCAGCTATACAGATGTGCGAGTCATGAAAAATAATCCAAGCATCATTGATTGCTAGTTATCAAAAGTACGAGTTGAACGCGAAAATGACCCTCCACGTTCTCACTGTGCGAGTGAATCCATTCACGTTCCTCATCTTCTCGTGCAGCGAAGCTGAAAAGAAGCAGTTGGTTAGAGTAACAAAGTTTGAATCGCCTTGGCAGAGAGTTGCAAAGTGGGTCACGTCTCCAGCCTGGAAATCGATGAATCAGAGATGAGCTACTACCGGTTAATTGGGGACGCAGGAAATGTGAGGTGGCTGAGTGGCTATAAAACGAAAGCGGGATGAAGAGGTCGCTCGGGTAGCGCGTCAACGACTCAAGCTCTCGGCCCTACATCACACTCGTGGCTCAACAGCTAAGCGCAGATGATAATGTTTATAGGCATGTATATAGGTAAGTGTAGCTATTAAGTACAGGGACTGACCATAAAATTAGCCGCCGCGTCCGGCTCGAAGGGCTCGGAGGCCGGATCCATGGAGGCCGACTGCTCCATCTCCTGATACTTTCTCTTCATGTTCTCGCGGTGAGTGTCGCTTCGCGACGCATAGTTCACCAGAGCAAACTCCAGCAGAGCGCCGAATACGAAGGTCAGGCACACTCCCGTCCACACGTCGATGGCCTTGGTGTAGGACACGGGCGGCAGCGAGGCGTTAATACCGGATGTCTGGGTAGCCATCGTCAGCAGAGTCGTCACTCCTGCATACATGAAAATTCGTTACCATTCACGATCTGTTATCGAGCTGTAATCTCAGCTGCTCTCTTTGCACGTGCAGATACTGACTTATTTTTGTTAACATCATTTCTAGTCGTATGAATGGATTGCGGAACTTGATAGCTCATTGTCAAGGATTATAAAACAGCTTGGAGGAAAATTGTGATACATTTGAGAGATTCAATTGGGTTGAATTCTTCTTCTTCTGTAATGTGCAAAACGTTGTTCTCTTGCAGCTGCAGTTGCAACTAGTTACTCACAATTTCGAATAGAATTTTTTATCGAACTGAGATAATATAAGACAAGATATAGTTTTTTATTTTGCTGGGATCCAAAAATGTACCATTTTATACATTCGATATGTGTATAGTATGAATTACAAGGAAACAAGTTAACTTATATTAAATAAGAAAGAATTCTCAAATATGGCTACAAAGTATTGCAGACTATCAGACAGGTGCACGTATATCACATTTTAAGGTGGTTCACTCGGCAACTGAGAGAAGAACATATGTGTGCAAGAGACAGATTCCAATCCTGTTATAGTAAAAGCTATATCTCCAGAATGGATTGATCAATCTGGATGAAAATTCACGAGCATGCCTCCCAAGACGTCTTCTCTTTCCTCGTACCGCATCCGTCGAATTTTCAACGAATTCGTTCGAACATTATTTAAACAAATTGCAATATCTCCTAAAGAAGACGATCAATTTACATGAAATTCTGCATAGTCAATTATCTCACAAACTTCAACAAGCATGTACTTTTCCAGATTTTACTATCCATTTTTTCTGGAGATATTTGAAGAAGAATGTCAAATTCCTATTTTCCTCATGTTAATTTCAAATTTTCGATGGTTAGTAACTCAACCCATAGACGATCAAAAATTCTGAAAAAATTCGATAATTTCAAAAACACCAAATACTTCAAGTGTGCGAAATTTCAGAAAATTTTATTTATAATTTTTTCAACGAGTGAACCACCTCAACCAGCTGACTGATGATACGCAACAGTGCTTCAACGGAAGCTTCAACGTGCACTGGTGGTTTACAAAGAACGCAAAAAAAAAGAGAGAAAAACAGGAAAACAAAAGATACTTGATTCACAGAAAAAAAGGAAAGGAAAGGAAAGCATAAGAGAAAAAGTCCAAGAAAGTGATAAGTTTATGGTTCTCGGTTGAGCATGTGTTCTTTGATGTCTGTTTTGAAACAGGGTAGGAAAGACATGTTTCGAACGGCAAAAGGTAGTGAGTCCCAAAGGCGAGCTCCTTGGACATGAAACAATCTCCTGCCAATTTCCGTGCTGACTTTGTGAATTTCTTATGCCCAAATATTTCCGCGATGAGTAGATTTGGGCTGGTTAGATACGGAATAATTTCGAAGAAATTGTCAAAATTACAGTTGAACTCGTTTCACGGAGAGTTGAGTGTGTTCGCATAGGCTTGCAAAGAAGCTTGTCAAAAGATAAGTCATCCCTGTGACATTACGATAAAATCCACTAAAGATTTAAGGATTTGTGAAGCATGCATTGATTTTAATAGAGCTACATTAGAGGTCGATGTACTATCGTATATAAATACAACTCTTTGCGTGAATTCTACTGCACGATATAGATGCACAATAGAGATCTCGCAATCCCAAAAAAATTCAATGGAGTCATCTGCGTATCATAATTCGTGAATATTCTAAAAAACGACTTCCAAGTTTCTAAGGTCCACCACAATTCCTTTTTTCTGGCTATCTCTTTCAACTCAACAATCATGATGAGATGTGCAACGATTTGCGAATGAAAGAGCCGAGAAATCAACCAACTAGGGTGGAAGAACAAGAAAAAGGAAGATAACGGCGAAGGGAGAGAGAGAGAGAGAAACTAGAGCTGATAATGGAGCTTACCCAAGGATACGCGGGCCGGCACGGCGCTTTGATCCAGCCAGAAGGACACCCAAGAGACGATGACTAACATACAGCAGGGTATGTAAATCTGGATGAGGTAGTAACTGAATTCCCTTTTGAAGAGCAGATTCACCTTCAGACAGCTGTACTCTCCTGCAAAGCGGTTGAAAAAGTTGTCTCTGTCATGAGGTACGTTCTCTCTCTCGCGCATAAATCTGCCTCGGCTCGGGGCTAAGTTCGCGTGGGCGCGCCGCGGCCGCGAGCCGAGCATCCAAAGTAAACGCGTCGCTCACCGGTGTTTGTTTTGCTGTTACAGTAATCCGTCAGAAACTTCTCGAGCGTGAATCTGGGCAGATGCAAGTTCTTCACCACTTGCACGGGATCGCCCTCCTTCCAAAGAAATACCAGATCCGCGGTCGTCCATCCGTCTGGGGTTTTGTTTTTGTCGTGTCGCGCAAGCCAAGGTGCATTCATTGTTTTCCAAGCGCAGGGCAGCAAAAATGGATAAAGCGATTAGCGCCAGTTAAATTGTCACAATGGTGCGCGCCAAGATATTTCATACTCACAGCTGGCCATTCGCAGAGAGCAGGTTTGACGATCGAGAGGGTACAGCTTGAGATTCATCGGGCATGACAGCGTTAGCGATATTCTGTGGATGCGAGCGAGATGGTTTAATTCGGGCTACACCGGGCATAATTTTATTCGATGGGACGGAGGTAGAAGTTGACGTTCGGGTTTTCTGAGAAGGTGTACGCAAATCGGAGGGGACTAAACGAATGAGAGTCGCGAAAAATTATTTTGGAGTACGTTTTGAAAAATATGCGGTTTGGTGTTTACGAAATCCTGATAAAGTCAAGATGACTGAAGTAGTGTGTATTTTTTCGTCCTTGTAATTTGGAATGATGGAGGGAATTTTTTGGTCGATCTTGAAGGACGAAAATAGCCGAACGATAAAGTCAAAGTCGTACATAAATTGGATGAGATATCCTTGAGCTTAGAATACGGTTCATGGATGATAAGAATTCATACTTTTATCGTAAAGTAAAAAAGGTTCTCGTTTGAATATTCTCGTGTTGTGTAGGTTTGCAATAGTGCGTCTCACCTTATGCTGTACAGTACGGATCCTTCCGGGAAAATCCGAATGTACAAATTTGGCATGATGATATTGTGAAAATGGCCTTCCTTTTCGTTTGCAAAAAACAGATCGGGCATCCATACTCGACCCGCCTCCGTGAGAGTCAAATATTTGAGTTTTCCTTGAAAGAGATTAAGTTAAGTTAGTGGGTAGGAAATCATTGAGGTATATCTTATCATTTTTGGTCTCAATTACAACACCATTCTTAAGGGTTATTTTGAATGAATTCCAAGGCAGAAAAATGATCATTTCGTCCTATGAATGTCACGCTCTTCGGAATAACATTAAAAGAAGTGACTGGTGTGCACATTCCTCAGTATAATAATTTTTGCGATCGATGGAAATTAACTGACATCCGTCAGTTATACTTAAACAAGAAACTTTAGATCTCTTCCGTCGAAAGGTATTGTTGACTTTCAGAGTTTTTGATAAATACTCATCGGTTCTGAGAAGGATTTTATTCGGAGTGGTTGAAATGATGAGGACTTACCACCGTGGTCGCTGAATCGGAGCCTTTGATCAGTCCATTGCTCACGGAATGTCAACTGAACGGAGTATTCCTGTAGGCATTTACGAAAACCTGAGTACTCCTCTCTCAATCTTAGTGAGCAAATTTACGTCAACGATATTTCATGGCAAAATTTAGCAGCTGTAATATTTCATCTGATCTATTGAGAAATTCATTTTACTCATTTGGATGAGATTCCAAAGTGAGTTGCTGAATTCCCCATCGATCGACTATTATGTCCTTGAATTATGGATTCTTATATGATTGTAGACGCTAACAATCGTTACCATGGATCAACATCTCACTTTGAAATCCCAGTCTCTACTTTTCCGAAAAAAACTTATTGGAGTGATGCAGTGTATGTATACATTTGATTCGTGCAAGTTCAGCAGAGCTACGGAAATTCATATTGCGAATAAATTTGGAGAAACTCTTCAGCATGAAATTGTAAGACCAAAATTAAACGGTACGGGAACTGAATTATCGTGATTAATGGGTGTGATAGTCTTCATCTACTAGTGTAATAGCGGTATAATCGCACTTGCATGTTTTTGTCGAATTCAAACCTTACAATGGTCTTGGACTAAAATTTCTCATGCGCACAACACCGCATAGCTGCTTTTTGAATGAACGTGAAGCGACAACGAGTTTCTGCACGGAAAAGCGATTGTTTTCGGTCTAATTTGTCCAGAGTCATTTCTGTCTGCAGACAAAGGCACAAAAACTCATGGCTGCAACGGAAAGCTCAAAGACGCCATATCCTCGCTCTCGTAGTCGCAATCTCGGGACGCTCATTAAATCCAGCTCCGAGGCTCGCCACAACCAGCGGCGAGCTGAAAAAAGTCATCGAAACGGCCCGCGAGAGATATCCGCGCGCGCTCACGTTCTTTCATGAAGCAGCATCGGGAGCAGTGGTGTAGTGTATTACAGCGGCGCGCTCGGTGCGTCCTTTGCAGATAACTCGGCGTTCGTTAGAGCAATGGTCATAATACACAGGGTGAAAGCTCGCAGCGATGATCACAAAGTTCCAAGCGGCGTGCAGAAAGCAGCCGGCCCACAGAGGCGTGCGTGCGTCCGCATACGGATTCAAACGTACATGCAGAGTCGCGGGGATTGAGAGGTAGGTCAGATACAGATGCGGAGATGCGGGGGTGGAGGCGGCAGTGCAGCGAGGCCGATAAACACATGCGCGTCTGCGAACACGGGCTCATGCAGCGCGAGCTTTCTCTTTCTCTCTCCCGCAAAGCAGCGCGATACAGAGACAAGCCGAGAGAGAGATAGAGAGAGAGAGAGGCGTGGTATGTGGCACAGCTAGATGGATGCACGGCCCGAGAGAGAGAGAGAGAGAGAGAGAGAGAGAGAGAGAGAGAGAGAGAGAGAGAGAGAGAGAGAGAGAGAGAGAGAGAGTAGTGTGTGCGATCATTGTCAAAGCGGCTCGTTCGTATGTACAGCGACCAGCTCTCTTGGCTGGCGCCCACGGCCTATAGCATCGGTCTAACTAAGCGTGCGGGCACCGAAAAACGTGCAGTTTCAGCTCACACTTTTGATCGCAGCTCGTTGGTCTCTGGACATTATAGCTGCGCTCTCGCATTGCGATTGCTACTCATTCCTTCCCCACTCTCATTTCTTTTCACTGATTGCAGTTGCGCTCTCGCACATGCCCACGGCCAGAGTCTCCGGTCTACCGTCTTTCTGCAGCTAATCGTCGATGGTCGTTACTCTCACTCTCGGCGGAAGAAAATGGCCGGGAATAGGCACACATGCAACTTTGAACGGGCGATTTTGCATGCAATTATTCCAGTCAATTTATTGAAAGTTGCGGGACGACTTGTTGATCTAGTCAGTGAGACGCACGCAGAAAAAATTTGCCTTCAACAGGTAAACGAGTTCGATGAGTGCATTACGACATTTTGTACGCTCGAAATGTCTCAAACTGTGTTCAGAGTTTCTCCATTCCTCTGCCAACGACGACGTAACTCGCGAGAGGCCACATGCTATCATCACCGCGCAGCAAAGTCATTTATCTCCCGAGGGCGATTCGCTCCGAAAGCGACTCCATATCCAGTCTGTGCGCAAAATCGATCACGTCCCGCGCACTCGATTCAATGGAAAAATTTCCCGAGCTCCGCTATTGCGAGCAGCTCATTCGCATGAGCGTGAATTCGATATTCTCTACACGTTCGCGTTGATGCTGCAAACGAGAGGTGCTCGCTCTCGTCGCTCGGGGAATCGCACTCTTCGACGCGCACTGATTAAAACAAACACGCACCCGGGCGTGCGGAGCGCGCGACGCTTCGATTATTCGCGGTGTAATCCACTCTCGGTGAGTGTGTTTTTCACAAAGCTGCGGATACAGACGGCAGACGCGGTAGACTCGGGCTCTTTTAGGAATGGGTACGTACGCTTGCATTTTTGAGAGCGAGGCACACGGATGTGACTGCGTGAGCTCACTAATGCAGAATGAGGATAAGAGAAGAGGAGAGCGCTCGTGAGGTATATATGCGTCGAGAACGTGAAACGAAAAGAGACAGGAGAAAAGGAATAGTCGGGTGAGTCGATGAGTCAAGTAGATCGAGTCAGACAGAGTAGAGTATAGAGAGAAGAGCGAGAGAGCCAACGACGGCTTCCCGTGAGAATCTAGCCATGTATATTCGATATCGTGCAAGTGAGTGTGTGCGTAGTGTAGAGTCAGAGATAGATACGAGAGACGGCAAAGAGCCATCGAGTCGCGTGAGGTGTACAACAATGCTTCTCGGATAGCGGAGCCGCGCTCAGCGACGAGGCTGCGGCCGTAGACGGACAGGTAGATAGAGACGCGGAGACGAAGCTAGAGATATATGGAGGGAGAGAAGAGTCGCGAGAGATGGATAACAGGGAAGAACAGCAACGGTGGCGCACAGGTAAGTGCGAAAGGCATATCGTTTGACTTTGCAGGCTCCGCCCATGCAAAGCGGCCGCGGCTCTTTTTCGGATCGCGCTCTTTCGCCTTTGTTCGTGGCTACTTATCGTTCGAACCTCCCTCGTTTCTCTTTCTCTCTCCCTCCGCACGCTTTGTTTGCTCTAGACTCGAACGGGCCAAGCGCAGTCCGATAGCTGCGCGCCAGTAGTACGAATAAACGCGCGCGCCGACGCTCCGCAGCTGTCCCGTTGCGATAAGTCCGACCCACTCGAGCGTGTGTGCACAACAACCAGCCCCTCTCGCTTCGCCGAATCCGAATGAGGAATTGTAGCACGGACAGATAGAACAAGACAGAGAGAGAGAGAGAGAGAGAGAGAGAGAGAGAGAGAGAGAGAGAGAGAGAGAGAGAGAGAGAGAGAGAGAGAGAGAGAGAGAGAGCTTGAGAAGTGCTCCGACGATGGCGAGTGTGTTTTTTCAATGCGTCTGGCATCGTCCCGTCTTCACGGAATCTGACTTGCAGATCAAAGCTCTTGGAGACAAGCTCCGCGCCCGCGTGCACCGAGCGATACTCTTGAAGCTCGCTGAGTTTATCGCTGTGTTTTCTCCGGCCGGTGTAGCGTAAATTTGCCGCCGGTTTCATTGTCGAGCTTCCGCCGGCCGTCACGCGACTCTTGATTCGAGCTCATAGGACTAAACCCGAGTATTACTACTTGCTCTGGCATCGCGAGCGTCAGAGACATGGATCTCGTGGCACAGCGTGCGGTCGGCGATGCTAGAGCGAGAACAATGAGTCGCGATGCCAAGTCGATGCATAAAAAGTTCCCCGGTCCGGCGAGCTCGTCGCTCGTGGAGCCGAGCCAGCACACTTCCAAAGCACAAATATGGCGAACCACTCAATTCCACGCGACGGACAACGGCCCGCGCGCTCGAGAGATACACTTCACCCCAGGCTCTCTCAGTCTCAAAGACCATCTCGCAACACTCCCTTACAATTAATCAGAGCGCACGCGTAGCGCCACGACAACACACTCACACGCGTCAAAGGCATCCAAAGCTCATGATACACATCCTTTGTCTTACGCCGAGCGAGCTCGGGAGGAATAGAGAGATAGAGTGAATGTGGGACGCTGGAAAGACAGGATAGGAAAGACACGTGACATCTCAAATGCACACAATTCATCATAATGACAAACAAAAAGTAGTCGGTGACGCGCAGCTCGAGTATATAGAAGGACGCAGACAATACATCACATTACACGACACAACAACTCACGAGGCAGCCCCTACTCGCAGTGCAGTGCGACAACGAGGGAGAAGCAGTATCCAAAGGGACAATGTCGACTCATGTATGTACAACGCTACGCACGCCCTCTCGTAACAATCCAGGCTCGAACGCACACTCAAACGGACACGTTTAGCCAAACGAGACACCGTCGCTCCAGATGAGCATCAGCGGGCCTCTCGCGTGGGAATGACGAGCGGCTGAGTTTTTGCTGAGCGATGCGATCGGCGCGTTGAACACTAAAGCTATTTGATACCGCTCTCTATCTCAGCGGAGAGCCCGAAATTCTAGACTGCGGTACTCTATCTATCTCGCATTCGAGCCGCATGCCGACTTGGACGGAGCGCAGCAGAGCGGATTAGCCACGGCTGCGTTTTCACCTAAGACACGTCGCGCAGCCCCGCTTTGTCCCGAGCGCGAGAGCGGCCGACTGCGAGGGTGACAATAGCCGAAGCGAAACTCGCAGCTGCGAAATACTCGGCCCGAGATTGTGACCCGAATCCATGCGCAGCCTTCTACTTTCTTCGCGCCGAAGTATTCTCGGGTCGACGAGATTCACGAGATGCCGAGGTATAGATAACGATGAGGAATCGCCCGCTCGCGAGTGGCAATTTTTGCCGCGAGAGTCCGTCTGCGTGGGAGAAATGGACGGGGGTCGTTTGCGTAGCGCTATCTCTCGGGCCATGCTCGGGCCGGGGCAATTCCTCCGCACGAGAATCCGCTCGGCGTGACGGGACGAAGACGGGGAAGTGGATCGGCTCGAGTGGAATGATGAGGACGACGGTCTCGTGGGTATTAGGCGGGTCCGAGATCCGGCTGAGTGAAATATCGCGCTCTGAGCGAGTCAAGAGCTACGCGAGAGAGGCAAAGGAGCGCGGAGCGACGCCGGAATTCCGACGACGAAGCGCTTTGCCAGAGCTCGAGAGAGGCAGGAGGGGCGACGGTAAAGTGAGTGGTACGAGCACCTATTGGGTCAGACATTGGGCAGGTCCGACAGTTCAATTTCGAGTCGGCTCATCGACGCGGCGTAGCGCGTTCGATGCACAGCCTGCACTCAAAGAATCGCTCGAGCACGACTCCAGCTATGGCAGAGACGGACAAGTAGTACAAGTCCGCGACTGGTCGGACAACGGATGGCGATGACAAATAGCGGAGCTCGGCCGAGTATCGGAGCGGCAGCTCGACTGCGAGGCAAACGAGGGAACTCGATACTCGCGGCCGTAATTTAATGGAGGGGACAAAGACGAGCGCGAGAGCGGATCCACTCGAAACGGCGATAAGCGCGCGCGCGGCTTGCATTCGTTCCGCAGGGAAAAGGGCGTCAACCGCGTTGTTGCATAACTTCACTTGCAGCGCCTGTCAAATAAATCAGGAGCGCCGAGTGTTGCGCGTAAACGGCCAGATCGTATCGCTTGCGCCACGCTGTTTGCAGCCAGGCAGCGCGCGGACAGCTCAATTTTCCTTGCACGCCCGAGCGACGCCCGGACTTGTACTGGTCTCGTTTTTCAAGCGACGAGCCCCGGGTGCGCGTTTTGCCACCAGCCCAAAGAGGCCGTGTAGCTACATATCGCACACAACTCGTCGCCGCCGTGTTTTTTCCCTCCGCTCCAGTAGCGTAACTCTACGGGCCAGTTCCACATACTCGAGCGAGTAATTTTCGGTGAAGAATCGCTCGTGGAAGAGAGAAAGCGCACTCGACTGTCCGATAAATACAGAGAAAGATTTGTGAAGCTGCCTTATTGTTTCAAGGATGAGTCGTGGCGAGAGCGCGGGCTTTTAAGCTCTGAATTACCACATAAATTACGCCGACCCGGTCAGCAGCGGTCTGCATCACCATCCAGTCGGAGCTCTGAGAGGGGCTGACCAAGCTTTTTTGAAGGTAAGAAATCATCGGAGTGCGGGCAGCGTTTCTGCCTGCTTCGGCAATATGCGCTTCGGTAATGCCCTTTTACTGTCTCGAGAGCCTTCCTGGCTGCTCTTGCATCATCGCTTTGCAAGTTGTACGCGATGCGAGATGGTAATCAAGTAGATATTTATGGGTTTTGTGTTGGCAAGCATGGTCAGTAAATCAACGTTTTGAGGTAATTAGAAAAAGTTCAGAGAGGTTTGGAAACTGAAATGATGTGATTGTTATTTGAACGCTCTCTCGTGTTCCGATTGAATGGATTCAGTCCTATTCAACCGTCAAAAAGTGAAGTTCGAGTTTGAAGAGCATTTGAGTCAGTTCTTTCCTCTCTGCAATTTTGAACGGATGATCTCATCACTCTGCTCGGCGATTCCTTTATAGCCCTGTTACGAGCAAAGTTTCATCCACTAAAAGGAAGTGCGAGAGTTTCATGAAAGAAGCTGACGTGATAACGGATGTCTTGTAAGCTCATCTACCCATCTGCTCAATCTTCATTGCATTGGACAAAATGATCCTTCTGGTGATAACCCGTATTGAATCTACCCAAGGATTGTGAACTTATTAATGTTTTGATCTATGTGAGCTACATAGACTCTATTGCGACGAAAAGACGGAAGACGCGACACAATAAAGAGGTCCAGCTACTCTCGAGCAACAAGAGATGACACTGAAAAGGCTTGCTTATTACCTCGTCCGAACTCGTGAAAGACGTGAACGTATGGTTTCTCATTCAGCATTCAAAGTTCTCCGGAGTTCGAATAACTTTCATTCTGCTGCAGCACACACCGATGCTCGGACGTCGTCCCTGGGTACCGAGGCTCCATTATCTCTCGAAATTTGATACCGCTCGGGTCTACGCGCACTCGAGCCGAATCAATAAGTAAGCGGGTAACCAGGGAGCGTACAAGTGTACCCGAGATCGAGCGGGCCGATCGATTTCATATTTCATAAGCCATTTACGAGGAGCATCGGCACAAGCGGGCCAGTCGTTATGTGGCTGGACATTATATCAGGCTGCGACGCCGACATCACTCTCGAAATGTTCGCAGGTGCGCCCTCTGAACATATCGAATTTGCATAAGCTCCGCTTCGTCGCTCGTAAATCTCTCACTTTGCCGGATGATACGAACGACGCTATCGAAGCGACCGACAGGTAATGGAGAAAGATTCGTAAGAGAATCGCACGAAAGAATGCGGGTAGTAGGGGGGGGGGGGGGGGGGGGGGGGGTTGGGGTGCAGAAGCAAAGGAGACCCACAGCAGTATGCAATTTCATCATTAAGAGCTTCCTAGAGCAATTGCTACCAGTTTTCAACATCTGGATCAGTGTCCTCTTTTGCTACTTCTTGTTCGAGTAGCTGAGCTCTCTCGTCGAAGTTATAGGCATCTTATGCACGTGGCATCCATTCAATCTGCGAGATAAGAGAGAAGCATATTAATAGACCACCGCGGTGTGCGATTTTTGCGCCTTTTAGCTTTTTTCATGTTTTGGCCGTCTTTTTTCACTTTGCCATTTGTACGCGTACACCTGCTGCTCTCGAACTCTTTCCGCAGTGGCAAGGTCTCACGAGGGTCCCGAAGATTTCAAAAGGCAGTCTCTTTTTCTTTCTCTGCCAGCGAACAATGGCCCGCGATAATTCGTGAAGGACCTTTGACTTTTGTCGAGGGCTTTCCAAGACGCGTCGATCGATGCGCACCTGTTGTAGCCTCGCGACTCGCTCCTCGAGATTTCCCATCTCGGATAATTTTTCCGGGCGAGGCGAGGGCCCTCGGCCTCCCGCCTTTGCGCCTGATTGATCTGGAAGCGACACTCGATGTGTCTCCCTCCTGCACTGCTTCTCGGCGCGCTTTGATCGCTCAATCATACGGGCAGTCTTTGCGCAGAGCTAAAGTGAGCCGGGGATAACGAAACCGAAATGAGATCGCGGCTGCTCATTACAACGCTGCGAGGCTCCGGCTGACGAGTCCAATCTTGAATTTCACGAGTGCTCTTCTGGCCTCATCCTCCCTCCCTCTCTCTCTCTCTCTCTCGTTCGGATTCATTCTCATTTGGATGTAACTGGATCGCGAGTGAGTCTGGACAGCCGTTGCCAACGGCTCTGACCTCTCGCCGCAACGAGTTGAAATTCCTCCGCAGAGCGCGGTGCCATTTTGCGTTGGCGGCGCACGCTCTGAATCTGAAAATCTTCCACGAAAATAATCGGATTCCGCGCGAGCCAATGAGCAGTGGGCTGCGTCGGAGCGACCGAAAATTCGCCAGCGATGACCGCAAAATTTATTCAACCCCGCTCATTGTTCGGCTCTGCAAATCTTCGCGAATGTGCCGCTCTGGCGCATTCCTCTCCCAGCTCCCGGTTTTAGAGCCTCTCTTTCGCATCACCGTCTGCTTCTCCGTTTCCCCTTTGGGAATTCAGCCCTCGACTAATTAAGAGCCCGAGGCTGTATTTTGAGAATCGCCGATGCGCTCGGAGTGCGCCTGGCTGCCGGCACGGGCGCAGTGGAAGAGCTCGAGCTTTAGTCGGCCGTGCGCCGCGTCCTCAACTCCGATGAGATTTTATCGCGGGATATGCGAGGGGAGAAGAAAAGCCGGAAGAGTGAAGGAGGCGAAGAGAGATGAACGGAGACCCGCATTCGAATATAAAGTTCTGCGCACCGTGAGGGGGCTGCCTGGATGGCGTGAAAAGAGTCATGGGGGCGAGAAAGTGAAAGAAAAGCTTGAAAGCGATTGAGAGCGCGAGTTGAAAGAAAACGTACGACATCACCAACTCGATAGAGATCTCTCGAGTTTCGTGTCTCGTATTCCCATCGAGTTTCACTGCGATCAGATATCTCGAGCATGAAAGCTCGCAGACTATTTTTCCAGATCCATATATCGACGTTGAAGATTATTGATTCCGATAAGCAGACATCTTTCACTCTATATTTCAGATTCGTGACACGTTCTCTTCTTTCTATCTAGTAGATTAATGGTTTGGCATCGACAACGAGAACTACCGTATTCGTCTACAAAGTTTATCGACATTCAGATGAAAAATCAATTCGATCTGATGGGTATAAGCACAGGGATCAAGAATTCGATCTGGCAATTCGTTTGACGCAGGCATCGGAATTGTGAGTCCTCTATTGAGCGATCAACATTTTTGGGTGAGCGACTGAGAATAAAAAACCCCTCATACACACTTGCACCAGTGCGAGTCGAACGAGAGAAAAAAGGTAGAGAGGGGCAATGCAGGGGAGACGCAGCTGCTCGCGGGGTAAAAAGGGCTTTCCAACCATAAAAGAGGATGAAGTGAATGCCGCACGCACAATGCGCAGCCGAGCGGTGGAGCACAAGGGAAAAGGCGCCCAAGAGCTGGGTCACGAGTTTCAGTTCGTGCAGCAGCTACAGCGAGAGAGAGAGAGAGAGAGAGAGAGAGAGAGAGAGAGAACTTTAAAAAACGAAGAGGCGATGATCCGCGAGAGCGAAACCAAAGCTGCGAGTTATTTATGCGAAGGTACACCGCTCGAGAGGCTCTGCCGCCCTCGCAATGCCGCTCGGTCACGAGGTTGTCCTCCCCACTGAATATCCAGCTTCGTAATGGGCACTTTAGCCGGGGCGGGGCGCGAAACTTTCTCCCGGCAAGCTTTTTTCTGCTCGATCCTCTCGTCGCCGATGCCCGTACGAGGGCGAGGCTCGAGGACGACCAGAGTCGAGTCTCGGGGAATGGTTAACGAAAAGATCCGGGGGCTTTGCTCGGATCCACGCCCGTAGCAGCGCGCGCGTAGGCGGCCGCTCTTTCTTCCTCTCTCGCAGCCCGGATTTTGCGAGCGCGGGCGGATAATTTATTATATTGACTTTTAAGAGCTTTTATAGCTCGTGAAAACATCCGCCGAGAAGTCGAGCGATGCCTCCTGTACTTTCTCGATTGTTTTGCCGCACTGCGCTCTCCGGACGAGTAGAAAGAATGGTCGGAAAGAAGGGGAGGGTCCTCTTGCTCGCGTGGACTGCGTCGTTCTCACCATTCTCAGCGTCCTGGAGCTTGTCTTCTCTTGTTTCTCTGACTCTTTGTACTTCTTGTCTGTATTTAGTTCCATTTGTTGGACGATTATTTTTTCGTTCCTCGAGCCGCTGTTAATTAACGAAATGAGGCGCGCGGATGTAGCTGAGACGATGACGTTGTAGAAACTGCAAGTTGGCTTGTTCGCCACCATCGGATCGGTTCGTACACAATTACAGCTCGTGGCTCCTTATTCACCGCGATATCAATTTTTTGCCAACCATAATCTTATTTGTTCGATATTTGAGATTCCTATCTGATGGATGAATATAGGAAAAGTCTGTGGTAAACTCTGTGGGAATCGAAGAAATTGATATTCTGAGAATATTCACACTCTAAATCATATCCAGATTTATCATCGTACGAAGGACTCACCTTTCCATAATTCGTAGCTCAAGTGGCTACTAACTCCGCAGATTCCAATTACCAAACAAAATATTTTCTTTTCAATTTAATGCACATCACACCCATGAAGCTGTGTCGTAACATACAACCTTACAAATGAGCCAATCTTACGAGCCACAAACAAATCACTCGAAAAATTTCACGAAGCCACACATCTTTTTTCGCCAATTAACGTAGAAATCAGACCGCAAGGACCGATACAGGGACAAACTCTTACGACGAGGATAGTGTAGGGCTCATCCCTGCCTCATGCGCAAGAATCAATATTTATATCGATGGATACGTAATAGGCACGGGTTTCACCAGGCACGACCATCCCAACAGACCCGCTCTATGCAAACGCTCGCATACATCCGAACCGTCAAAAAAGCTCACAATATCGGCACACCTGCTCAGGAACAAGGGACAAGAAGTGGGTCGAGCAGGAAGAGAAGGAGTGGAAAGAGGGAGCCTGTGCTCTTAAATCACTGAGCGAGCCGCAGCGATGGGTATGACAAATGGGCGTCGACGATGGCAGCCGGCGCGCTTTACTGATCGCCCCGAGACGCACGGCTGACTCTGGCCTCCTCGTCGCGCGACGTATCCGACTACGTTACCATAACCCAACACCGCTAGTTCCAAACGCTCCCGGCACCTCGGGCATCGAGTCGGCGCGCTCGATTTGAAATTTGTCGTCGTCGTGGAGTGATTGCAGCAGCTCAGAGCGAGGAGCTCCGGCCGGGAGTCGGAGGGGGTCGCGGGCGTTTGACCTACTCTCCGGAAATCGCTGAAATTAGAGGGACCGAGCGGATTTGCGCGCGAGGGGCGGGGCTCGCCTACATTCGCGTCCATGCGCTGGATTATTCGCCTTGGCTGCAGCCAAGGGGACCCCGATACTCGAACAAGACGAGGATTGCGCTCGATAGCTGCAACGTGGGCGCGCATGTGCGATCGATTCACTGCCGGTATGGGAATTCAATTTGCTCAAGCGAAACATATGCGCTCTGTGAATGAGTAGGCGGAGGGCGATGAGGGGCAGCCGAGCTGAAAGGCAGAGAGGCGACAACAGTCATGGGGATGACGAATGCAGAGATGGGAATTTAGGGAGAGGGCCGAGGGGTCGACTGACTACCTTTGGACTGGCCAGGCAACGAAAGCACGATTACGTGACACCGATGTACTCACGGAGTGAATGGATGAACGAATGTATGGGTGAGATGTGTCTATATAAGCGTTCGTTCATCCTCGTTCATTCATCCAGGCTCGCTTCATGACAGAGGTATACATCCTGTGCGGACTGCGTGTGAGTGTGGGACTGTGATAACACGGATATACAGTAGGCGACATATGCTGGCTGGGACGAGAAGGGCTTGCTCGAAATCGTGGGAGATTATACGTCAATTTTGTTCAACACATATCGAGCGTGCAGCTCTCAGCGATTGTGTGCATATAATTTGCGCATAGAGACGAGGCGAGGCAGGCTCCGGTTATGGCGTAATTACACCCGCTAGCGACATGGGTCTGGACACGAAAGGCCGCTCTCCGTGGGTTTCTTTTGTTTTAGAGCAGAGCAGATGGATAGATTTGTGCACGCAGTGGCAGAAGCACTCGTGCGATAGGCACAGCTTCCAATTGTAATATTACCCTCGTCAGATTTCTACATGAGCTGCTTATTGGCTTCATCTGTGATTCACTAGTTCGTCTATGGCCACGAGGTTCTCGCAACCTTCGAATTTGGACTTGTTCAAAACCTCATTGAAAAAAAGAAAACGGCTTTTTGAGCGATTCACCTTAATATTCTCTTTCTTGGTCCCAATTGAACTAATTTTCATTTATATGATAATAGAAATTATGTTGAGACTATAATCTCAATTGATATTAAAAATTTCTCAATTTGCCCTTTCGAATCGTCAAAATTATTGGAAATCCTTTGGGTTGTTAAATACCCAAGTATAACAGAACTGTAACCATCGGAGGTAGAATATCGGAGGTAGAAAACACTCAAACATCTTTTGAAGCAACTCTTATATCGCTCATGCAATTCGACGCTGATTAGAGGTAGTAAATGAATCTTTCAGTTCCGGATATCCATCATTTTGAGATACAGAAATCAGCCGATTATGGAAAATGATCTAACTTTGATTCTGACTGTAATTAAGCTCAGGCTAAAGAGCTCTGTCAACGATCTTGATGAAATCCCTAACTTGGTGAATCAAGGGACAGATGTGAGAGTGAGCGAGCTCTAGATGTCAAAGTTGGATTGCACGAATCTGTGAATTTGTAATAGCTCATTCCTATGTAAGTTATTTGGATTGAAGACATTGGCCCGGTATGATATCATCTCTGTAAACTTGATTGAGTTGAATTTAACTTGATCCATGTTGTACTGCCACGCCATTTATTGCAACACGGATCGAGTGGAAATTGACACGCATCGAGTAAAAAATGGTGCAAAACAGCACTATTAGATTGAGAGAGATGAGTTTGAGCTAAATCAAAGAACGCTGGTACATATACAATAATCCTTTTTTATTTGTATCAGAGAGAAAACTAAGAAGGTTGGTCTTCATTGAAGACGAGTTCATTTTATCGAGTATAGACCTTTCATCACTTTATCGAGAGCTTTTGTATGATATTTGAATACCTCTGGATAGGAGAGAGATTTTCCTTCATAATTGAATAAACATAGAAAATCGGAATCTTCTTCACTGGAAGGCTGAATTTTTGCCCAAATAGTACTTCATGTACCTCCTACGTAAGTGACATATCTTTGGTGTACGCATAGAGACTGGAGGTTACCTCTAATTGCATGTGCGCTTAAATTTTACACATACAGTACTCACATAGATCTCGCCAATAAAACAGAAACTCCAAGTCATACACAGCCAATATACATATCGAATGCTCTTTTTGGATACGTTACCATACAAATCGATATACAAGTACACTCAAAGTCATTATATTTATGTTGTTATTGTATACACTCATAACGATGCGACGTCAATTTAGATATCATCATATATATTTAAAGTATTATATACGTTAATCACACACGAAATATGCATATATAATATACACAATTATTGTATACACAAATCAAGTGCAATTTCCGTGGTCGGAATAGATATGTACATGCTCATATGCGATCAAATATTACGACAATACATGATCACATAAGTTTATACATAACTCTTCGAAATTTTGACTATACGCCGAAAAGAAATCGCGCCGAAATATCTACATTCATCTCTGATCATATAAAATGTCATGCATTCGATAATCGATCACATCGATTGGGTATGATCAAAATATTTTTCCGCGAGTCTCAAATTCATACGCATGTAGGTCATTATATATGGCTAAAAGTCTCCATTCGATGATGGATGAACATATGTATATATATATATATATATATAAATCTTCCTGTGGGCTGACAAATCTACGTACACAAGTGACTTGATACATACGGAAATACAGTGCGTGCGATCATATTCATATATCGATAAATATAAATGCTGATGGCCTTGCTGATATTCAAATCACTCACCATTAAATAATCATTAATTGTGCTGATCGAGCGAAGGAACATGTTGATTTTTACTTGGACCGGGCCATCTAATATCGTCGTCCAGAAAAGAACATGACAGGATCAATCATATGCTACATATCAATGAATCAATTTCAAGCTCAATCTTCTCACATCCTTTCAGGAACTAGACCAATATTCATCTCAAATCAATTAGATTATCATCATAACTATAGTTCATATTGTCCATATTAATACTGCATTGCTCAGAATAGTCCGCATCTGATCAAGTTCTTATCCCAATGTCTATACGCATCGCAAATTCGAGCTCTGCCCTAAAAATGAAATAGCCTCTGCGCATAGCAAGGGGAGGAAGGAATGTGATAATGTAGTATGGGGATCAATGGATATTGAATGTAGGAGGAATGTTCCATTCACTTCGACTCGCCTGAGTCTCGATTACCAATGATAAGATTCAAATTCCCCAATACTGACTCGAGCTCTCTAGAATGAGATGAACCTCATTTTTCAAAATATATTTAAGTATCATGTATGGCCAAAGTAGGTTGGGTCTACGTTACTACCAATCATTCACTCTTTGAATTGTTTGTCAATCAATGACTTTGAGTCGTTTAAATGTTGACAAAGTGGTATTTATCTCGTCACCTGCGCTCTACATCTCAGTTAAAATTCTTTTCCGATAAAAAACTTCGAAAGACTTGAAACATGGTTGACTATATCGAATGTACGACATACTTTTTATGGAAGTTCCTCGAAGGGCCCTGCAAACGAGAACGAATGATTTTACGTATACTTGGATCGTCAGCCGATAGAAAATGAGCTTGGCTCATGGCTCACTGAGCTATTGGGAGTCTTGTCTGCAAAAGGAAAGTCGGGGGGAGTGAGAGAGCCATCGAGACCTCAATCGAGCACGCACGACGCGATGAGGGCCGAATTTCGAGCTCCGGTATTTTCCTGCGTTATCGCCCCTGCCTCCGACACTGTGGGCTTTCCGACGTTGATCGATGATACGCGGAAATGTCTGGTTTTCAAGGTGTTCCGCGATGGTTGGACGGTTTGGGAAGCGTGATAGATCCGTCGGTCAGCGTTGGATATCGAACCGCTCGTTTGAAGCAAAAGCAGTCTTTGGCACTCTCGCAAGCTCACTCTCACCTCCGTCAATGAGATCGATCATTTTTGACCGTTCATTCGTTCCACCGTATCGTCATCGTCGGACTATTATCAAGCCCAGCATTGCAGACTGAGGCTAGCTATCTCATCGTTACCGGATTCGTGATCGCAAGTAGTACGAGTCCGCGTGTGGTCAGCCAAGCGTTGCGAGTATCGCCCAAGCGTTTTTCCTTGGCTAGCTTCGAGGTATCCTCATAGTTGAAAAAGAAGTTGAGTCTAGAGTATACCACGACTATTGTGCTCGAGAAAGAGTATCTCGGAAGTGGAACGAAGCAGCTCGGAGGCGGCGGAGCGTCGTGCGGCGATACAGCTTCTCGGCTTTTTGCGGGTCAGCCGTGCATCGCGAGGGTCGTCGCATCGCATCGCGCGAGTAGCGTCGGCGACGGCAAGACACATCCGCTCTTGGGCCAGCGACTGCCGTGCCACTGGAGCTGAATTCCGGCAAAGCTGATAATTCTCTCTCGCTCGGAAGCAACAGCACGGTGTCACGAGATATCGGCGCTCCGCTCCATAAACACGTGCGGCCGTCGAACCCTTTCTTCCCGGCACGTCGCGCGAATTCGAGCATCTCCGCGCGCAATTTTTTGTGGACTCAGATACGTGTCCAGTGAGCGCATACGTTACCGTTTGCCAATGGAGGGGACAAAGGGCCGCATGCGTGGACAAACGGGCGCACACGGGCGCACTTCCGGAGAGCTGGTCTCTTGGTCACTCGAACGCCGCGATTGCAAATCGGGTTTTATAGAATTGAAACGAATCGATCGCGGGCAACGCTTGCCACTCTGATTGGCGCACGTAGATCCGTCAGATTGAGCGGGCACGCACTCGCGTTGGGTGGAGGCTGCTAGGGACCTTATGGCTGAGTCTACATAGGAAGCGCAGCGCACGGCGCGCGCGCGCGCGCGCCACCGCGCGCCGTCGTTTATACGCTTCTGCTCGCTCCTGTTGAAGCTGTGTAGGTATAGCGACGGTGCCTGCAGCCTGCAG